>JADLZK010012327.1:0-170029 GCA_015847255.1 Hyparrhenia diplandra
TAGTGATTGCGTTAAGCAAACGATCGTTCGCCTACTCCGCCACCTTGGCTCCCAATTATACCACAACCCGGCGGGGTGTGAATCCCGTCCCAACTCGACGTGTGGCTGTACGAAATATCACACTAGGTAGAAGGTCTATGAACCGGTCCTTAGGGAGGCGAGTATCTCTCCGCGGGGAATCCCTCACGGTGATTCCCGTAGTAATCCATCTCACAATGAATTACTATCACCCACCTCTTTTGTTAGTTAGGGTTCATTAGGCGATCTCACAATGAATTACTATCACCCACCTCTTTTGTTAGTTAGGGTTCATTAGGCGATCTCATGTTATTCTTAATTATAACGTATGAGTGTAGATAACGTGGATGAAAGCACGCAAGGAGGGTCGGCCGCGTGGCGTCCTTGCCCCGCACCGGCGGGCTGGCTTGTAGCGTCGGTTTGTTAATTTTAGCGGCTTGGCACTGTCGCCATTCATCTTTGTGTGTGTTGACGTTGGCGCAGGTCGAGGGCGCCGGTGGCAGCTTTTGGCATGACTCCGATGGGAGGGTCCGAGTTGCTC
Source organism: Hyparrhenia diplandra (assembly GCA_015847255.1). Lineage (NCBI taxonomy): Eukaryota > Viridiplantae > Streptophyta > Magnoliopsida > Poales > Poaceae > Hyparrhenia > Hyparrhenia diplandra. The sequence goes on from JADLZK010012327.1 coordinate 560, forward strand.
TGTGCTCCGGTCTACTCCCTCCGGGGTGGTCAAGACGGGGGGAGGCACAGAGACACGTCGGCTTGTCGGGGTCATGGTCATCGTCTGCGTGCGAGAGGAAGGAGACGACGGAAGGCCTAGTGGGTCTCGGCTGGCGGTGAGAGAAGGGAAAGGAAAGCGGGCCTCGCGCGTTAATTTGGTTGGGCTCTTGGCGGCCTCGCGGGCCGGGCCGGCCCACTTTCGGGCCTTGTTGGAAAGGAAGAGAAGGAGGAGGGGCCAAGCGGGCCGAGGAGGAAGGAAGGGAAGGAAATGATCCCATGACCGATTTCTGTTTTCCTTTTCCTTTCCATTTCTCCTTCCTTTATCCTTCTTTCTTATTTCCCTTATTTCTTCTCCCATTATTTCATGTGTGCGAGATATGTGTATATATATTTATTGTATTTATTTGCATAAGCTCTTGGACTTATATTCTCTTAACTTGTATTTATGAGAATATTTATGCAAGGAGACTTATACAAATGTAGGTAGATATATATACATATGTGTGTACACACTCTTCCCCAAATTTGATATTTCATGTGTAACCTATATTCTATAAATATTTTCACAAGCACATTTATATACCTACGACTTTATTGTCGAGGACAATTATTTATTGTGCTCATAAAAAATATTCATATGTATTTTAGTACACGCGTGGTTCGGTGTTTTATTCCCCGAGATAATTTGTAAACCATCACTCATGCAATATAATTCCATAATTTAAATCTAGGGCTTACCTTGCATCTTTGGTCACCATAAAGTTTAGCAAGCATCAAGCAAAGGTTTCCTATTTTCTATATGGTGAGAGTTTGAAATGCGGGTTTTCAAAAACATGGTTTCGGTTTAGCGGAAAATAAATCCAGTTTTAGTTGTAATTCAAAAAGTTCAAATTTTTAGTGAATTTTAAAATGATGCAAAAACACGAGTGTTACAAATCTACCCCACTTAGATGAATCTTGTCCCCGAGATTCCTAGTCTGAGTGAAAGTCCTAATTAAGGCCTAACGGGGAGAGAGAGCTAGAGAGAGGGAAAACTTTCCATTGCTTACAGTGTTGTCTTTACAAAGCCTCTACTATTACCGTGCTACTCTATTCCAAGGGCGGCACGATAGTGTGGAGGGTATGCCTTTAGCCAATGATTACTGCTGCTGTTACCCCATTTTCCTTGGTCTTGTGTCTTCGTCTTCGTGGTCTTGAATCTTCAAATCTTCCTTCTCGACTACCCCACTTAGAGGATTCATTCCTCTAAGGTTAGGGAAAATTTCTTCCGCGGTCTTTGAGTTGTCTTCATTTGTTTGTGGCCTGGTGGTCGGGATTGTTGCCCCTGGTTCTTTACGGGCAATAATCAACGTAAACTTGGGTGACCACTTCTCGTCGGGTAACCCTAAGTTTTCCGTTGCATCATTATCCGCTTACATCAGCCCGCTTTTATGTTTCTCTTCTTCCTCTGGATCTGGATCTACCCCACTTAGAAGAGTTTTACTTTTATCTGTTTGCTCTATGGCTTCTCTTTTCAGATGCCCATAGATTTCTCTGTTGGTGCCTTTCCTTTGAGCAACTCTTTTAATCTTTTTCTTTTCATTTTTCTTTTTTTTTATTTTTTTTTTTTGGTGGGAAAGGGTATGATACATCTCCCTAGGGAGCGACTAGTCGACTTCGTCGAGGTTGATGTCTGGGGCGGCGACGCCGTAGGTCCGTCGACAGTCACGGAGGCGGAGGTCGTCTTCTCTCGGTCTTTGGGAGGCTGAGCGAGAGGAAGGATCCCAAGAGGCCGAGGGTAGTCGGGGTTACCGGCGGCATTGGCGGTGCGGGCGGCGTACATCCCTTGCCTCTCGGGAGGGTGGATGGGGATCCCTTCTTGGATGGTGGGCTCCGTTCCCATCATGGCGAACGCTGCGTCTGGCTGTGTGGTGACGCGGTAGGCTGCCGTCGGCTCTTGGGCGTGGCGCTCCGGGCAGCCTTCGCCGGCTTCGAAGCGGTTTCGGCGACGCGCGGCCGTGGCGACTTGCTGTTCGGGGCGTGGGCGAGTCCCATCGGAGAGCCGGATGAGTCTCGCCTTGCTCAGCGGCGGCGATTTGGCTCCGCGGCCGCGGCGGCCTGCTTGTCGTAGTGTTCGTCGAGGAGGAGCAGGTAGGCTATCCCGGTTCCCCGATGACGGGGCCAACCTCTGGACCTTCTATGGCCCTCATGCGAGTGATCCGGCGGGGTCATTCTTGTTCGGCAGGAAGTACTTCATGGGGTGCGGATGATGGCTCTCTGAGGTGTGCCGGAGGCGTCGAAGGGGTTTGGCGGGCGACAACTTGGTAGTTGTCGGGGGAAGCTTAAACCGATCTCGGTCACGTTCCACCGCCCGATGATGTCGGGGTAGTCTCGGCTTTTGGCGATGTAGATGGTGACTTCGCAGCGAGGTGCCGTACTCCGTGTACTCGCGGCATTCATACTCGGGGCGCTCGGAGATGCCAAGGTGTTGCATGGTGGTGTAGAGGAGTTGGGGAAATCGAGGGTGTTGATGCAGCGATTGAACCCGGTTCTTAGGCCATCTTGGTGGGGTTTGGGGAAGGTTTCGTGAGTGGAGGGTTAGGGCTTTGGTGGCGAGGGGAGTGTCCGGAGGATAGAAATGGAATGGTTGGAGTGGGTTGTGGTTAACGTGGTGGAGGTGTCCGTTTTATAGTGGTTGGAGGGTGAAACCTTAACGGCTAAGTTTGGATGGGTCGGTGCGGTGGCTCGGGTGTGTGGGAGAAGGAACAGGAGTGGGTCTCCTGTTCGCATTGACCTCTTGACAGTGGTCTGGCATTGGAGAGTGTGTGGCCGGTGACCTTGACTGGTGGGATTTCCCATGATGTGGGGCCTATGGCTCTGTTGTTGTCTGCAGGTGTCACCTGCTAACCTTTAGCATTAGTTTGCGTTTCCGAGGTCATTACGCCTTTATTCGGCTTAACTGATTTTCATGGGCCTGTAATCTCCGTGTCTTCAGCTTCGTCTTGTACGTAATGGCACTGGTTGCCTCCTGAGTAATGTCTTGTGCAGCTCCTCGGGTCTTGGTTTGGGGTCAATGGTACAGCAGTATCAGCAACTTTAGGCGTGAGGCGACGGCTTGTCTCCGCAATGTTACACGGTCATCGGTAAAGTGTCGCGGCGGCGGCGGCGGCCGTAGAGAGAACACTTGGTGCGGTTCAACGGCTACGATCGTGGAGTCCTTGGTTGTCGTCATGTCTCCCCGGGTTAGCTCCTAATCTTCTTGGACTAAAATAGGCTGGGAGGGATAAGCACAAGGTACGATAGAGATCTACCTAACTAAGGATTAGAGGGAAAGCAAGCATTTTGGGTAGGGATAGACTTTGGGGTATCCTAGTAACACGGGTGTTAGGACACAAAACAAACTTACCTGGTGTGAAACGTATGAAAAGGTTTGTCACGGTGAACTAAGTTCGTGGGGAACTCGTCTTTATTACTCGTGACCGAGGGTTTTTCCATAACGTTCATGGATCCTATCGGCTCTTTTCTTCCATTATTTTCCGTAGTGCAAAAATAATAGAGAAAATTTCCCATAGGTTTGAAAAGATTGGAACACAACATGATTTAAACAAACAAGCGCACAATATATTACATCACGGATCAGGTTCATAGATGATATAGAGTTACATCACCCATGGTGACTGTCATGACGATTATTGTACGACTTCGCAACTACTAAGGCTAGACTCATAGGTTACCACTAGAGCTAAGAATAACTGCTAGTAATCTAGCAACAAGGTCCATAGCTGGGTCAACATGCTACTGCGGTTCACTAACTTAAGACAACACTACTTATTTAGGACTCGTCATACACATGACGGTGGATCGGTGGGATCTCGCCCGGGTACTCTTGCACATCACTAGGGGCATCTGAGGGGACTTGCTCGGGTTCTTGCCGGGTCTTCGGTAGTAGTGCTTCTGCGCTTCTTCTTCTTCTTCTTCTTCTCCGGGGCTTCGTGCGGCTTACATTTGACTTTCTTCGTTCTCCTTCTACTTGGGCTTCGATGATGGCGTCTTCTCTTCAAGCTCCTTCTTGAGGGTCTCCATCCGGCTTCCTTGCCGTTCAGATCTTCCTTTAGCTTGTTGACACCGGTTTACGCCTTTATCCACATGGACTTGTAGATCATTATGGCCTGCTCCGGACTTTGTGGAGTTTGGCGGTGCTACAAGGTATCTGGGCGCGGTGGAGATCAAGGTGTAGTCGGCTTCTAGTGAGGGTGCTTGGCTCAACTCCGAAGTTTCTGCTGCCATATTCTTTGTGGTCTCGTCCTGACCGGGTAGTACTTGGCATGAGATTGGTCAGCATCGCCGAACTCCTTGCGGTATACCCGAGTGCCTTACGTGCAACCTTCTGGCAAGTGTCCCCTGGTTCACTTCCCTGTTCTGGAAAGATTCTGCGCCCATCGTGGTATGGAAGCTTCGAGATGTGTAACTGCACCTCGCATATTGGTACTCTACCTATTGCAGACTCACGGTAGTAGTACACTGGCTTCTGAGTAAACCCTAGGCTTCGTAAAATTTCCCACAGGAGTTGTGGAAACTCCGCAATAGTCAGATCGTCTGTGCGTGTCCATCCTTCCATCTGTTGCATCAAAACAGAGTTTTTATGTCGATGACATGTAAGCAACATATGGATATCGAAATGGGACACTCATGGTAACAAGTCTTTAAGTAGAATTTCTTAAGTAATGTTTCGAAGTAAGTGCCAACCCATATTTCTTATCCTATATCAAGCTCGGCTCCGATACCACTCTGTCACGACCCACCTTTAATGGGACTTTTAATCACGCTTATTGGCGCCAGGATCACGCTACCAATACGTTTAGCGATCCACAGTAGTGAGTGATCAGTTATATAAATAATACCGAGCAAGAAATGTATAGGATAGAAGGTCTTACTGGTGGTGATGAAGTGACACCTAGCCTGGGTTTTGAATATCGAGTAGCCAATCTGCGAAGTGTTGATATATCGCGTGACGAGTCAATGCGACCGCCCGGGCACTTCTCCTTATTCCACGTGCATCTTGATAGTGGATATGAATTGGGTTCAGCCTTACTCCTACTCGATCGTCTTACTCCTCCTACGTCAAGGCCCTTTACCTTGGCGACTTTACCTTCTCTTGGCCGATGTCTCGTAAAAATAGAGGGGTGAGTACAAAGGTACTCAAGCAAGTCCAAACCAGGGGTGGTTTGATAAATTAAGGGTTTGGGCCCTAGCAGAGTCTCTAAAACTGCTCTCGCTAGTTCCCGGGGTTATCTCATCTTATCATCACCTTCACATATCACAACAGGTTAGTTATATCTAATCATAGATATTCATGCCTAGCATTCGCCCATTCCAAGGACGTGGCTATTCGAATAGATTTAGTAACTCTGCAGAGGTTGTACAATTTCCCCACACGATAGGCGTTGCCTCTACCATCGTCATGGTTTCTGGGGTGCTACCCTAGGTATGTTGGTATAATCTTCACCATGACTTCTCAGGGGTTGGAAGGATGACACATCATCCTAGACAATATGGTCATACCAAATCACCCACGGCTTTACAGGTAATACCTTATTACCCAACCTATACTGCCAAACACCATACCCAATCATTAATCATAAATATGTGCACCTAGCACGGCGCCACTCGTGCCCAAACATCTTACGTGGAAGATCACTCAAAGATCCATGCCAACCGGACCATGGGGCCACTCTCCCCATGTTCCGCTCCTAATAGGTCGTTCGCCTACTCCGCCACCTTGGCTCCCAATTATACCTCAACCCAACGGGGTGTGAATCAAGCCGTCCCAGCTCGGCGTGTGGCTGTACGAAATATCGCACTAGGTAGAAGGTCTATGAACCGGTCCTTAGGGAGGCGAGTATCTCTCCGCAGGAATCCCTCACGGCGATTCCCATAGTAATCCATCTCACAATGAATTACTATCACCCACCTCTTTTGTTAGTTAGGGTTCATTAGGCGATCTCATGTTATTCTTAATTATAATGTATGAGTGTAGATAACGTGGATGAGTACGCGTCATCCGGCTTTTAGCTCCATAGCTACGTTATCGGGCTCATACCACACTATACTAATTCGATTATCATTATCATCATTATTACTTACTTAGGGTCATGATTAGGGGGTAAGGACTTGCCTTGGATGTTCTTACTGATCGGCACTGGCGTCGAACGTCTCTTGCTTGCTCCGGATGAAACTCCTAATCCGGGTCGTCGAAAAGCTACTTGCGATCGGCAAAAAAACCTAGCTTGAACTATAACATGCAAGACAAACATAGAACATTATGGTGGTGATGGGTTAGATGCATAGGGCTAGATTTTAGATAAATTATGGAAGTCGTTTCACGCTTAAAACGGAGTTAGATTGCATGAGATACGGATTTTATAACATTAATCCCTAATTAAATCATTAGGGTAATATTATAATATAATTTTATCATGTAATAATGTTGGAACTAGTTACATGATAAAATTCTATAAATCAAATAATGAATTTACAAATTTTCTGGGAATTTTTCTGAAACGGGAAGGTCTACTTATAAACTTCTGTGTACAAATATCGGGTGCCTGTAGCAATTTACAAGTGTACACAGAAAAACCTATCTACACGTGGGTGCCACGTGGGTCCAGGTGGCCGCCACGGTGGCCGCCACGTGGGCGCCACGTGTATTACGGGGCTGTCCCGTTGGACCGTGACGGAGGGGAACGGTGGTGCGACGTGCCGACTTCTCGTTGGTCGACGGCTTGACGCCGTTACGTCGGGGAAACGACGACGTCGGATTGTTCCCGTCCGCTTTCCCATTGCGGCGGCGCTTCGCCGCAGTCCTCGCCGGAGTAGCTTTCTTCGCCCAAAGCTCACCGCAGAGTGTCCGTTGGACTCCTCTCGGTGTCCCGAACCGGTTGGGGTAGGTGGAGGCGACGGGGCGATGCTCCTCTTATGGTGGCGGCGGGCACCGGCGGAGCTGGTCGGCGGTGGCATGCGGACGCCAGGCTACAAGGCGGTACTCTGAGAGAAAATAGGGGCAAACGAAAGAGCAGGATTCCAGGAAGTTCACTGACCTGACCATGGCGACCCAGAACGATCCCTCCGTCGGGAACGCCTAACCCTAGTCCGTGGCGGCGGCGGCGCTCGGGTTGGGGAAAACGGCGCACGGCGAGGAAGAGGGAGAAAGGGAGGAACTCGAGGCGCGCACCGCGCGTTCTGGCCCAAGGCGGAGCTGGCTGAGGCGAGGGCGAGCTCGATTGGAGGCCGAGGGGGCCTATTTATAGGCGCGGCGGCGAGAGCGTCGCCGTCGAGATATTTTCCTCGATGCGGCGATCTTTTCCGACCGTTCCTTCTGTGGCCGTGGACCTCGAGTTGGTGCTCCGCTATCCTGGATCATTGTGCTTCACTCCGGTGGGTGAGCTGGCCGTCAGGTCGCTTCTTCTACAGCGGCGGCGGGTCGTTCGCCATGGCGGCAGTACCCGAGCTCGGCTCGTGGCGTAGCTATGCTAGTTGACGCGCGCCACTGTGCGTACGGCGGCGCAAGGAGGGTCGGCCGCGTGGCGTCCTTGCCCCGCACCGGCGGGCTGGCTTGTAGCGTCGGTTTGTTCGGCTGCGGCTTGGCACTGTCGCCATTCGTGCTGTGTGTGTTGACGTTGGCACAGGTCGAGGAGCGCCAGCTGCCTTGGCTTGGCAGGACTCCGATGGGAGGGTCTGAGTTGCTCCTGTGCTCCGGTCTACTCCTCCGGGGTGGTCAGTACGGCGGGAGGCACAGAGACACGTCGACTGTGCCGTGGTCATCGTCTCTGTGCGAGAGGAAGGAGACGACGGAAGGCCTAGTGGGTCCCGGCTGGCGGTGAGAGAAGGGAAAGGAAAGCGGGCCTCGCGCGTTGGGCTGGTTGGGCCTGCTGGCCTGGCCTCGCGGCTGGGCCGGCCCACTCGGACGCGCTGGAAAGGAAGAGAAGGAGGAGGGGCCAACTGGGCCGAGGAGGAAGGAAGGGAAGGAAATGATCCCATGACTGATTTCTGTTTTCCTTTTCCTTTTCCATTTCTCCTTCCTTTATCCTTCTTACTTATTTCCCTTATTTCTTCTCCCCATTATTTCATGTGTGCAGATATGTGTATATATAATTATTGTATTTATTTGCATAAGCTCTTTGACTTATATTCTCTTAACTTGTATTTATGAGAATATTTATGCAAGGAGACTTATACAAATGTAGGTAGATATATATACATATGTGTGTACACACTCTTCCCCAAATTTGATATTTCATGTGTAACCTATATTCTATAAATATTTTCACAAGCACATTTATATCCCTACGACTTTATTGTCGAGGACAATTATTTATTGTGCTCATAAAAATATTCATATGTATTTTAGTACACACGTGGTTCGGTGTTTTATTCCCAGAGATAATTTGTAAACCATCACTCATGCAATATAATTCCATAATTTAAATCTAGGGCTTACCTTGCATCTTTTGGTCACCATAAAGTTCAGCAAGCATCAAGCAAAGGTTTCCTATTTTCTATATGGTGAGAGTTTGAAATGCGGTTTTTCGAAAAAGGGGTTTCGGTTTAGCGGAAAATAAATCCAGTTTTAGTTGTAATTCGAAAAGTTCAATTTTTTAGTGAATTTTAAAATGATGCAAAAACACGGGTGTTACAGAGGAAGAAAATTGACGAAAAAGAGAACACAAGAACTCAAATCACAAAGACAATACGCAGACACAATCCATCGATCCAAAAGCCCGGAGGGAATGAGCACACTTAGGGGTGCTCTTTCTACAAACAATATCACAAAATGTCTGGACCTCTCGCAAAGCAGAAAAACTAGACTCGGGGAAACCCTAAATGATGAATTGCAAATTGGAGAGGCAATTTGAGATGGATAAGGAAGGGTTGCCCTCTATATAGCCTAGTTTTAAATCGCTGGCTATGGCACTTAGCGGCAGGGCTGCCGTTACAGGATATAGCGGGCTATAGCCGGCATTTAGCGGGCTATAGCCGGATATAGCTAGCTAAATGCCATATCGGGAGCCTTTTCTCGAAGCTATAGCCGGCTATATAGGCAGCTATAGCCCAGGCTATTTAAAAACTAGGCTATATAGTCATGGTCCGAATGACCATCCTATCCCTCTTGATACATGGGCTAATACCGAATAGCTAGGGGCATATTGGTCCGGCCCGAGGATAGTTTGATCTAACGGCCACCACGCCTTCTCACCGGCGGCTTCGCCGACGTGAACTCCTCGATGACGCCACGTGTCGCCCTTCCGCGATCGGAACCTCCGCGGGTTTTGAGACCCAAACACGCGAAACCCGCCAACCGATGGTTCCCGAGGCCCAAAACTACCAAACCGGGCTACGAGTAGAGTACCGCCGCTTACGCGTCCCACATGCTCCAACACGTGTCACCGCTATCCTTGACCGCCTTAGCGCCAAGTCTTCTGAGTCTGCCGATTCCACTTGCGCGTCCGCCGTCTTAACCTCGATCGACGCATCACTCCATGCATCCTCGCACTTATCGATGTCACAAGTGTCAGCCACCACAGGTGGCCATCTAGCAATCCGTCCCCTTCATCGCTTTGAGTCCATCGGCACGACATGTTCTCCTTGGTTGTCACCTCATCATCAACTACCGTCTCCGAGCTCCACACCTATAGAACACAATCCGAGAAACATCGCCAACCGAGACACCGCGTGTGCCAAGGTAAGGGTAACCAAGTAGAAAGGAGAAAGGAAATATAAGAAAAATGTCAAGAGTTGACGATCACTGTCACGAAACCTAAACACAAATGGTTATAATCAACCATGTGTTCGTAGAAACATATTTGATGAGAGGATTCAATAAAAAAAAAAAAAACTCACAAAAAATCAAATAAAAGTTTCAAAAACAGGAAAAGATCCCGAACAGTTTCGTGGGATGGATTAATGAAATTTGATCATAAAGAAGTGATTTAGAATAGGAGATAAAGGATTTTAAGAAACTTCCAACGAAGGATTAAGGCGGGAAACAAGGAATTTGACGGTGGAAAAAAGATGAGGACATATTGGAGAGAGAGAAGATCGTTGCACTAACCGCATGAAAACTTAGGGTCCGTTTGGATGTTGGTATTGGGGGTGCTGGAATTTAATTGGCCTAGAATACCAAAGCCGGTGGGGCATTGGAAATGGCCCTGCAATACCAATGCCAATGTTTGGATGCGAGATGAAATTGCTCGTTGGAAATGAATGAAGTGGCCAATACCAATTCATGTTTGGATGTACGCCTCCAAATTTAGAATTGACCTCATCTTCTCCGCATGCGATGGACCGACCGCAGCCTTCGCCGCCTTCTTCCTCTTCCGCATGCGGTGGACCGACTCCAGATGCGCATGTCCTTCCTCTTCCTCATGCAGTGGACCGACTCCAGATGCGCATGTCCCTACAGCCCGCCGCCCACTTCTTCCTCTTCCTCATGCGGCGGACCGACTCCTCATAGCAGCGCGCATGGCCTGCTGCTCCTCACGGCCGCCCTTTCTTGCTCCGCCTGGCCGCCAAGCGCGCCGATTCCTCGCCTGTAGCGCCCCAACTCCTTCCGCTCCGGTGCGTTGACTCCTATGCGCCGCCACCGCCATGCCGAGCTGTGAGGGAGATGGAAGAGAGAGCTCGAGGGACCGGCGGAGGGAGCTCGAGGGGTGGCCGGCGGAGGGAGCTCAAGGGACCGACGGAGGGGCCGTCGCGGGGAGGGAGATGGGCTACGAGGTGGCGGGGCGAGCGGCACGGCCGCACGGGAAGAGACGAAGGGGACGACGCGAATCAGTGAATGCATCGCAATATAGAGGTGCGGGGCGCTGAATTGCCGGAGTGGGCGGACAAGTCAAGTGAATGCCGCGCGGTATTCCTTCGTGATTCCAATTCCGAATTCTAAGGGACGCCCAAACAGCTGGTATTGGAGACCATCAATGCCAATGCCGATTCTCGAGGCTCCAATTCCTACTTCCAAACGCAGCCTTAGCAAATTCAAAAGCACCAATAACAAGCAACAGGCAAACATCACATCACAAAAAGCCCATCAAATTGATTCAGAAATATTTGAGAAGCACACTTTTCGTTAATAAAGATATATGAAGATTTAAACTAACATTGACAAATTTTTATCCAAATATTTAAAATCCTCCATTGTATTTAGTGTTTTTCTATTCACAACCTCAAATGGAAATTTTGGCATGTGATAGCTTTCATCTATAGAAACGAAGTATCAGCTTCCAACTTTGTCACAATTGAACCTTGAGTTTTTGCATGCTTCCTCATCTCCTCCAACTTCTTTTTATTTTTTCATCGAGGAAATCTAGCTTCCTAGCACGAATCATATGGTCTGGAGCATCTAACATGCTTCATCATTTGCCAAACTATCTCTCCCTAGGACAATGACGGTTTCTTTGATACCGGCATTCATGGTCTATAGGACTGGCTCATTCTCGTTCACGGGCCCTACTTCACCTACATCTGTATCCCTCTAAGCGGGGCTGCCGTAGGGGGGGACCCGCTAGAGCTTGTTTGTCAGGTGGGTTCTCCCCATGTTTGGTCCAAACCGGCCATATAGTTGGCATGAACCCCTTCAAAGTAGATTATTCCTAATCACCTCCATGCTATCCCACTGCTTACGATTTTTGCAATCCCTGCATGAGCAGTTTATCAAACCACAAGGAGCTGCAACATTATGTTCCGGTAAGCAGTCACAACATTCATAAACGTTTCGAGGCCTAGAACGAACAAAACTGAACTGTGTTGAAAATGGACATATAGAGGTTCACGAACAGCAAAGCAGATCTTAATTGTAGCATGAAGAAATTTGAAAATGTTGGATATGTTCCAAATTATCTTGCGGGTTTATTAAGTGGGCGGACAACTTCTGCGGAGCGAAGCGGAGGCCCGTCGTCGGGAGGCTTGGGCCGGAAGGGAATTATTGGCTATGTTGATTCAGATTTTGCTGCTGATGTTGATAGGCGAAGGTCGCTCATAGGTTATGTGTTCACTGTTGGCAGCTATGCTGTGAGCTGGAAGGCTACTTTTACGATCTGTTGTTGCTTTGTCTACTACTGAAGTAGAATATATGGCTATCGCTGAGGCGTGCAAGGAGCCAGAAAGGATTGTACGCTGAGCTGGTTGGGGCCAATTCTTGCATTAATTTATACTGTAACAGTCAAAGTGCTATTTACCTAACTAAAGGCCAGATGTTCCATGAGAGGACGAAGCATATTGACATCAAGTACCATTATGTATGCGATGTGGTTGAGGAAGGTAAGCTAAAGATATGCAAGATAAGCAGTCCTGATAATCCAGTTGATATGATAACTAAACCAATTCTTGTTGCTAAGTTTGAGCTGTGCTCAAGCTTAGTTGGTTTAATTGATTAGCCCAAGACGCTATATTGGCACTACTTGTATTTTCTTCATGATGTTCAGGATGAAGTGAAGATGCTACAAGAGAATTTGTCTCAAGGTGGAGTTTGTTGGATATGTTCCAAATTATCTTGCAGATTTATTAAGTGGGCGGACAACTTTTGCAAAGCAAAGTGGAGGCCCGTCACCGGGAGGCTTGGTCCGTCGTGAGAAGAGCCATGATGGCAGAAGTCGCTCAAAGTCCAAGGGTCCTCCTGGTAATAAATTTTGTAAGTATTGCAAAGGAAAGACTCATTTTATTGAGGAGTGCTAGAAGTGGCACAATAAGAGGAAAAATGCCGGTAATGGTAATGCCTCTAATGTTGTTTCTGCTGTTGCAAATAGTTCTGATTCAGGAGATTGTTTGATTATACTCGTTGGTTGTGTTGCTAGTCATGATGAGCGGATACTTGATTCAACATGTTCATTTCATATCTGCACTAATAAAGATTGGTTTAGTTCCTAGCCGTTGCAGAATGGAGAAGTGGTACACATGGGAGATGATAACCCGCGTGAGATTGTGGGGATCGGCTCACTTCAGATCAAATCTCACAATGGCATGACTCGCACACTGAAGAACGTGAGGTACATTCCGGGGATGAAGAGAAATCTTATCTCGCTCAGTACTTTTGATGCAGAAGGTTTTAATTACACCGGTTCAAATGGGGTCTCCAAGGTATGTAAAGGTTCTCTTGTTTGTTTGGTTGGTGATATGAATTCTGCACATTTATATGTCCTTAGGGGTAGTACTTTACATGGTTATGTTGATACTACTGGTGCTGTTTCTAATACTGAAGTGTTCTTTGGTTGACGCCCATGGTTTTTCCCTCTCGCATTGGGAGAGTTTTCGGGTAAAAATCTTGTGTCTCCTGTGTGATTGATTGTGTTCCTTCACCGTTCCTGCACCTACGATTACAACAGAAAATTGACATATAGAGTCCCATTGAGCAATAACATAGATAACAGAGTAGTAAGCACAATAGCTACAATCAATTAATTGAATCAGTGAAAACATGATTGCGGATCACGAGCCGGCTTCAATTCGGTTAGTACATATTTTTTGGGAACTATATATGTTTGGTCAACGAAAGGGGAACACTGTGATTCGTTTTGTGTAGGGTCTGGCAGCTTGGATGGCTTTTAAAGTAATATACAGCCTATGTCATCGACCAGGTGCTGGAAATTAGTCTTTACTGTCGTCTTTAGGCATTGGAAAGAACGGAGACCGTACCAAACGCTGTTATTTCCGTCATACCAAAGCGTGAGCGATGTGGTGCTTAAAGCACTGGTCGTTAAGTCCATACGCTAGAGTTGTATAATAGAATTTTCATCAATTTGTTCTACTGCTATTTTGAACAAATTGGGTTATATGCCATCAAAAACATTAGCAACATGACATAACACAAATTAAAGAGCAACGACAGCTAAAGAAAGAAGCATTGGTCAGGCTAGAATTTTTGATGATTACTAAAGAAAATGTACATACATTTCCCACGAAATACAACTAAAAATGGCCCTCTTAGAGTGAGGACGATGGTCGCTTCGGAGGAGGCCCATCACCAATCGTCATCTTCATCATGCCAGTCGTCGTCATTGTCCTCCTCCTCCTCCTCCTCCTCCTCCTACTCAGTGTCCTCCTCCTCCTGCTCCTCCACCTCTTGGAGCTCCAGTCAAGAATCAAATCAGGATCCATGTATTAGTGCTCCTTGGAGGCGTTGTGTGACAAGGACCGCTGCAGGATGTCCTCCTCATTGAACGACCAGTTATAGCTAATAAGAAGCTGTCCGTCGACATAGTTCTGGTTTGATGGAAGGAAGAGGTCTGGTTTCAGGGGGCAGCAGACTTGAAGAATATATGTAGTTGAGAATTGGAACACTCCCACAGTCGGGTTGGCTTTTACATTATTTACAGCTCGTCCGATGAACGGTATCCCAGTTGGATCCGCTTTTCAGACGACGGTGGAATTCGACCCCACTAGCGCTCAGTCGGTTTAATTCATTTCCAGGGCTCTGTGTTGATCAAAACCGATCGTGGACCTATGACATGGTCGTCTGTTTCTTATATATGATGTCGTCATCGATCTCTCCAACCATTGGCTTTTATACCAATTGTTGGTCTGATGATCTACGTGACCCTCAACCACACCACAGTACCACACACACACGCACACCTCGAAGTCAGATGGGTTTGAGAAGTTAGAACAGAGGACAACCCACAGACTATTGCAACAGGTTTTTTCTCGAACACGTAAAAGGTTTGCGCGTCTTTTGTATTAAGTGCAACAGGTTCAATTTTTTCGAAAGCGTACCATTGGCACGTATTCTATTAAGGGAAGTTAGAGTTTTTACACGTCGCACATCTTAGCCAAAAGAATTGGCCGAAGCGTACGAAAGCACACAGACAAGAATCACCGGCTTCAACGGTGGCGCGATACGGATGTACTAAAAAGTAAAACTAGTGCGCGACGAAGGTGGCTGACGGGCGTGTCCGCGTCTATGGCTCCAGATCAGGATCTCCCACCGGTGCCGCCAACGCACCGGCCCGCAACATGGGGAAGATCTCGTGCAGCCGCTGTGGTTTGCCGGGAGAACCGGCATCTCCAAAGTGCATGTGGAACCTGCTCTTTAGCTCGGGGACTGGAGTGGAGGACGTCGTGTCGACTGGGCGTCCCTCAAGCTTGCTGAGCAGCACCAACAGCGCCTTCCGCTCCGGATCTGGGTCACGCTTCTCACGCTCCCCCGCGACTCGGGCACGCCGCACGGCCCACTCATCATCAGTGATCCTGGACGAGCGGAGGGTGGGCTGGCCGCAGAGGATGGGCTCGTCAAGCGGGCGGGTGATCGATGTGAGGAAGTCCTGGACGGAGGCAGCAGTGGGCACGGCTGCGGGCACATCAGAGGCCCACCGGTGTCGACGGACACCTGGGGTGGACCGGGAGGCGGGTAGCTCCATGGCGGCTCCGGAGTCCGGACCACCGCACTCATCCCCCGCGAAGCTGGCGCCGAGTAGTGGAAGGATTTTACGCACGTTCTCCCACCTGGAGGACGGCGCAGCATCCCTGAAGGCTCCATGGAACCTCGCGGCGATCGAGGGGTCGGGGGTAGGCACCGCGTGCCCCGGCCGCTTGGCCCACTTGTTGATGGACCCGCCGCGCCTGCTTCTCCGGTCGGTCGTCGTGGAAGGCGGACTTGGCGGCGGCGAGCCGGTCGCTACGGGCGCGGTACCCGGTCGTCGTCGACGACCCTTTGTCCTTCGCCTGCGACATGGGGCCACCGCCACCCGCCCGATGTCGGTCGGCGAGGCGACGAAGACCTCCGACACTTCGCGGTGGCGAGGAACGGGGACGTGTCGGCGAAGTGGTGCACCCCACCGGGCCGCGGCGCCACGGACCACCGCCCCTCTACCAAGGGCGGGCTGCGCAGGAACCCGGGACCCCGGGCGCGAGGGGATGGGCCGGGCGACGCGAAGAGACGCCAGTGCGGTCCGCCACCACCCACGGCTCCTCCGAAGTCTCCGCGCCTGCGAAGCATAGCGCGACCATCGCAGAGGCGAAGACAACTCAAACCGCCAGGTAGAGGTGGCGCCGAGGTGGACGGTCGCGTGACGGGGATGCCGCGAGCTCGTCAACATGGCGTCCACCCAAGCCGGGGACAGTGTGGCTGACGGCCCCAGTGCGAGCGGGTCCGAGAAGGCGGTGATGAAGTCGGCGAGACGCGGATCGCGCGAACGCGCCAGACCGCAGCGAGCCTGCGGTCCGAGTCGACCGCATCCGGTGGAGGCCACGTGAATCCTTCGCCAGATGGTGCCCACGCAAGCCCAAGCGAGGGGGCAGCTTGGGCAAGGACGACGGCGCCGAAAGGGGCGAGCGGGCGAACCCGCCGGCGGAGACCGAGGAGGCGTGGAAGGGCTGGTCGACGAACGCCGAGCGCGTCCGCTGGAGCGAGCGGGGGCCGGTCTCCGGCGCGCAACGCCCGCAGAGGAGGCAACGTGACGGTCGACGACAAGCCGCGGCGACGTGATCCTCCGCGGCGATTGAAGCACAAGCCAACGAGGAAGGCGGTGACAGAGGCGGCGGCGTCGCGAGCGGGCTGCGCGCAAGACGCGCGACGAGCTCGCCCGTGGTGGAGGGACGCGCCGCGACCGCAAAGATCTGGCAAGGTGGCCCGGCGGTCCGGCCCCAGCCGTTGGTGGGCCCGTAGGCGGCGTGGGCGAGACGAAGGTGGCGAGACGCGCCCCGGCGCTGAAGGAACGACAGGCCGCCGCGGGCCCGCAGTGTCCCCGAGGTGCGCCGGTGGGGCGGCGCCATATACCGTGGCGCTTTGCGAGTGCGGCTGGCGCACGCCACCGGCGACGGTCACTAAGACGGCCGAGGCCCGTGCCGACTCAACGCCCCTGGCGGAGTCCACGTGCACGGCGCGCGACCCACGGACCACCATAGAGCATGGCGAACTGGAGAGGTCCCGGAGGAGACGCGACGGCGTTGCGGGCGGGCCTGCCGCACCACCAACCTCGACGTCGTCATCATCGTCCGAGTCGGAGACGACGCCCTCCGCCCACCTCATCGCCTTGGGCCCGCCCGAGGAGGGCGGAAGCGCGGAGCGGCGTCATCCGAATTTCTCCCTCCTCGACGCCAACCGACGGCGAAGAACGCGGAGCGGATGGCGCACGGATGCGACGTCGTTCCACTCGGCCGCCCGGCGAACCGGAAGCAAAGGTGAGCTGCCGCCCGCCACCCCAACCGGGCGACCCGACCGAGCAAATGTGGAGCAGCTCCGGCGGCGGCGACGGGGACGCAAAGGGCAGTGTAACACCCCTGGTGTTAATCATGTCATTAGCATATGCATTTCATACCATAACCATCATTAGCATGCATGCATCTATCATTTATATCATGTTTTGCTTCTCATTGCATGTGATGCTTTGTCATGTTATTTTATGTATGAAATGCTTGCATAATTAGTTGTTTGATCTGTAATCATTCTTAGCTATGTTTATAAGATGTTTTAGAGCAAGGTTGATGTTGGTCATGTCCTTGATTATGTTTCATAATGATAGTTTGACTTGGTTTGACTTGGTTTGACCACGAAAGTGAATTGTCTTGTTTTACTCAAAAGTCCTAGCTAGGTTTGTTGCATGTGTGTGCACCCTTCATGGAAAGTGTAGATAAGTTAGTGTAGAACAAAAGGTGTTATAGGCTTGTTTCATGAAAGTGGGTGGATCTTGTTCGAAAAGTCAAAATTAGTTTGGTTTGAACACGAAATTAGGGTTTGTTTGACCTTTGAAGTAATCGTGCTTCGATCGATCACAGTTTCCAATCTGGGCCGAATTAGGAGAAAGTTTGTATAGGTGTTTTGCTCAGAATTTCGTAAGGAACATTTCATTCAATTGGAGTCTTTGCTGAATCGGCACGTATCTCGATGCACAGGCCAAAACAATTCGAGTTAGGGTTTTGAAATCAGCTTTAGTGACGCTTTGACCTTGATCCGTCTCTAAAGACCCGGCCGGCCTCTCTTGTCACGTTGCGCCGCCGCACGCCGCGTGTCGCACGCCTCTGCCTCCCTCTGCTGCCGTGCCTTGTAGAAGAGGGCAAGCACGCCCCGTGCTTGCCAAGCCAACCCCCGCCCCTCCTTTCCCTTTTCCTCAAAGGAAAACGAGCGGCGGCGGCAATAGCCGGCCGCCATGGCCGCCAACGGCGCCGGCCGCCGTTCCTCGCACGTCACCGTGCCCGGCCTCCCAAAACTCGCCCACAGCTCCGCCATCATCTCCTCTACCTCATGGGCCAAGCCGTTGAGCAAAACGCACCGTAGAACGCCGCGCAGATCGCGCTGGATTTCCGTCCTCGCCGAGGCGGCCGAGCCGAGCTCGCCGCCGCGCGACGCAAAGCATCCACCGCACCGGCGCCCGATTCAGCGCGCACATGACTCCGTCCTCGCCCTCTACCTCCGCAACCAAACCCCGGCCCAAGCCGCACGACGGAGGCGGAACACTCGGTTTCGCCGCCGCCGCCTCGCCGGAGCGCCGCCCGCCAAGACGACCTCACCGCGGCGGACCAGCCCCGGACCTCTCCGGCCGTCCCAGCGCGTGCGCACCGTGTTCGCCTCGACGTCTAGATGGTGGAACCCTAGCCGGTTGGGACCGGCGGCCCAACATCGCCGGAACGCGGCTGCTCCGCCGCGGATGCTTGGCTGGGCGTCGGCATCCCCGCCGACAACGCCACCGCTTCACCGTCCGTGGCCACCAACCCATGGATCCGGTCCGCCTCGACCCGTGCATCCCAAACTCGCCTCGCCTCGACCCGCCGTCACCGGGAACGCCGAGCTCGCCGACATGCAGCACCACCGCCGCCGCCGCTCGCCGGCGAGTGCGCCGGGTGATTCCCGCGCCAACCGAGGGCACCGGAGGGTGCGCCTCGATGTGCCGAAAGCACAGCCATGCCCACCCGCCGGAAACCCCACCGGCGACGAGATCCATCGCCCGGCAGCACCTTCCCTCGCTCCCGAAGTCAGCGGCGTGTGGGCCCGGCCCGTCGGCGAATATCCTTTATAATTTCGTTTTCTAGAAATGCATGCATGGCTTGTAAATTCCATATCTTGCTCATTTTAAGTCCTTTTTGAGTGAAACCAATTTTTTTGTGCTTCTTATGAGTAGATCTACGGTAGTAAAATATGAGATGATGTTTTCTGGTAGTTTTTATATTTATTTATATTTTTGCTAGAAAATGCCATGTAAATAGGAAAATGCATATCTTACTTTTGGTGCATAATAAAATAGTGGCCCCTGTACAAAATGTTCATGTTTTGTGATGTACATCATGGGAAAAATATGTTTGACCCTAGGTTCTGTGGTGGAAATATGATTTTTGATTTATGTGCTATTTACCATACTTTTTAGGAAATTCATAGAAAAATAATTACTAGGGTTTTGGATGTGAGACTTGGTGTGTTTGGTTTTGATAGGTTTTAGTAGCTTGTCATACTCAGAAATCTGTTGTCGACACTTTTCATAGTACAAAGTATTTTCATGCATAGATTTATTGCTACCTTGTCATTTTTGTGTAGGACAGTATATGCATGATCTTACCATGAAATTTTTATGATAGCCTTTGTAGACTAGTAGGATGCTCTGGTAATTTTTGTAGAATTTCCTAAGGTGTTCATGTATTTATCATAATTATGTTGCATGGTAAATGCCTTAGAAATGCATGCTTATGTTAGGGTAATATGTTTCGGTTGGTTTACCATTTGTTCCTAGCATGTGTAGGACCTGTTGATGTGCTTAGTTTGATATCCTTGTGCTTTTGGTCAATTTATTAATCCTAGCTTTTATATATTTTTAAAGTGTGCATGTGTACTGTTTGTTTAGGGAATATCATTTCATGTGTATTAGTTTATCTTCTGGCTTGTCCAGTAGGTTTATTTGATAGATTATGACTTGGTTTGCTTGCTGGAAAAGTCCCAAGTGAAGTGCATGCTTAGATGAATTATTATGAGAATTGTAAGTTGTAGGTTGCCTGAAAACAGAGTCTCTTTTTTTTGCTGTTTTCGTGGCTGCAAATGTTGGAATCAGGTCGAGAGTGTATTGAATGATTTGTAGATAATTTTGTTAGCTTTCCAACGAGTATTCGTTTGCTGCATTTGGAGTTATAGAACTTCCCGTGTGACTGTTTTAAGGACAGCATGTCTAGCTGCCATTTTCAATGTATTAGTGAATTAGGGTGTTTGCTTGATGTAGATTATTAGGGTTTCTTGTGTAGTTATAATTGTGTTTCTACAGAAGAGATATCCACTTACTAATATCATACATCATAATGCATTCATCCATTCCTTGTAAATCATGCATTCCTTAATATTCATCTTTGCATCCACATTCATAGTGGATCGAAGGAAAGAGAGCACGAGGAAATCAAGGAGCAGTAGGAAGGAGAGGTACACATCTAGAAGTGCAGCAAGAGGAGGTCCTAGAAGAAGCAGGGAATGTCGTCAAGCTGCTGAAGTGCCCAAGGCACCTTCTAACCCTCTTCTGAAGGCAAGCCCCGGTGCATGCTGCCCTTTCCTATGCTTTCTAACTAAATTGATTTGCGTTCTTTTATAAGTGTTGATGCATTAAGTATTAGGAAAATGGTTGAAACCGTTGATGCACATATATCCTTGTTGAAGTTGTTATCCTATCCTATTTAGAGGTCTAGGTTACAAATGCTCAGTATGGTGATTGCAGTAGACAGTGATTCCGGTCACTTGAGGAAATGTTGTGAACAATCACATGGGTGATTGTCAAGCTGCTGCTGAGAACCTGATTATATAAAACATGCTTAGATTGGATGGATATTGTGGTCTTTCCATCAGGTCGATTAAGGACTCATACTTTGTCGGAATGTGGTCGGAAGTTGAACGTACATGTCATATAGTAGGCTCCGCGGGGTCGTGAGCCACGAAGCTCGTGGGAATGTTAGGGGCCGGCTTTGCACGTTGTATCGCTCCTCCTTTGGCGCGGTAGGTTGGGATTGATTGGGCGCAAGAAGATGCGCACGAGGCGTCGTCCTCATTGCTGCGCTCACTTGGTGGCCCGAGAAGGAGGGGGTAGCCGGCAGGACCGAGACTTTACGTCTCCTAACGTCCTGGGAGTGATTGGGTCTGCAGTCATGACGTAGACCTGGTTTATGACAGGGTATTCGCCAGCTGGTTTGCAATTGATTCGAATCGCCATCTCTCCTGGATAGTGAGAACCCGGCTTGCGTCCACGGCAATGTAGTCTTAATATTACAATATATGTTATATTATCATGTTGCTGCTGTAAAAATTATGATCAAGTTACTTATGTTGTTATTTATACTGCTGAGCATATGTCTTTAACCTTGACTATACAGGACCTATGGTTATGTATATAATAAATAACCTTTTAACTTGGAAGAATTCAAGTAGTATGTGTAGGCGCACTAATCAACCTTATTTTCTGAAATTAAATGTGAGTCAGCCAGCTCCAGATAAAGCCAAGCATGATCCTTGGAGTCTTTTCCTTATTTTCTGGTTTCAGACGGGTAAGTCTTGCGGAGTACAATTGAGTACTCACGGGTTATTTCCCACTATTATAGGTGACTCCGTCTTGCATGGTTTTAGCCAGTTGTGTGTTGCTATGGTTGAAGAATAATACCTAGGGCATGGCAGTCTCCATATTTCCCTGTCTTGTGCTACTATAGGGTTGACACTATGTTGGCACTATCTTATTTTGATTTCCGTTGTACAACTACTTGGTTTTTGAAAACTACTTGCTTCCGCACTCTGAACTACTTTATAAACAAATGTGTATATCGCACTCTGATTCTAATATATTGGAATTTGGTTTAAGATACCTGCGGATTTGAACTACTGAGCTCAACGATCTTGGTTGTATTGTCGATGAGTTTGAAATCACTCGGAGATTTCCGGAATACCGGGTTTATATGGACTCAAGTATAGATCGCGATTGCTTCGGTAATTGCGAATTATACTTGATTTCTTATAAATTGGTCGGCTGTCACAGGGCGGGGCCGCGGCACCAACCTCCGGCGGCTGCCGGGACCGGGACGGCGAAGAGGTGGGCGCCCAGAGGCCACGACAGCCACAGCGAGCCCGCTGCCCCGGGTCGAAGATAGGGGCCCAGACAACCGGGAGAGGTCCATAGCGGCCGGGTCCAAGTGCTCGGGCGGCCGCTCCGGAGGTTGCCGAGGACGAACGCCGAGTGGGGAGACCTCGCCGGGGGGCCGGACGGCGCCGAGGAGCACGGCTCGCCCCCATGCCGACGCCGGGTTTGGGCACGGCGACCAGGTGGCCGAGGGTCGCGCCGACGGTTGGCCCCGGTCCCCTCGCGACGGGCGGCCGCCCCCTAGCAAAGGGCGCAACAAAAGCCGGCCCCCGCAGCGGCGCGACCACGGCGGCGGCGCC
Source organism: Hyparrhenia diplandra (assembly GCA_015847255.1). Lineage (NCBI taxonomy): Eukaryota > Viridiplantae > Streptophyta > Magnoliopsida > Poales > Poaceae > Hyparrhenia > Hyparrhenia diplandra. The sequence goes on from JADLZK010012327.1 coordinate 22,928, forward strand.
ACGACGGGCGCGGTAGTAGCAGAGAGCGCGCGCATCCCCGGGTGGGGGGGCGTTTGGGCGGCGCCGACCCGGGCGCCGGAGGGGGGACCGACGAGGCGTAGAGCCCCTCGGCGGGGGGACTTGAGGAGTGGACATGGATCGGTAGATCCGGGGATGGGGATTCGGTGGTGGTGTTGGATTGGAGGAAGAGTCGGGCGAGCGGGGAGATCGACACGGCGGGGAAGCGCCGCCGCCGCCGCCCGCCGCCCGAGCGGACAGGTCGGGGTCGGGGTCAAACGGTAACATGACAATTTTTGGGCCACCATCTTGAACAGGTTCAAACTAGTGCGTTCCAATCGGTTCCAACTGGCCTATATGTTCGGACGAACTAACAGCTACAACTAATTACAACCGATTATATAGAGCTTTACACATGCACTACATGTGATGTTTCGCCAACTACAAGTACAGCAACTTAATGAATGTCGTGGTACAATGGGACTTTGTGAGAGATACAACTATTTGTGATAGGTGTGTAGTCTCACTTCATTGAAATGTCTTGAAACTTTTATGGCATGCTTATGGACCCAAAACATGATGTTGTGTCAATTTACGGAATTATCCAACTTCATTTAGATATTATTAGAATTATTTGTCGAATTACCACGTAATAAAACTGTAATAATATGTAGACTTGGTAAAAAAAATCTACAAACTTGCAGGACGTCATGATTTTCATGTACGATCACTCAAAAAAATTTCATACGGTTTTTGCAAAGTAGTGTTACACATTGTTCACAGATGGTCATGTTGCCTCCATTGACAATGGGACTTTATGAGAGATGCAACTATTTATGATGGGTGTGTAGTCTCACTTTATTGAAATGGCTTGAAACTTTTTTTTTGGCATAATTACGGACCTAAAATATGTTGTTGTGTCAGTTTACGGAATTATCCTACTTGATTTAGATATTATTAGAATTATTTGTCGAATTACCATGTAATAAATCTGTAATAATATGTAGATTTGGTCAAAAAAATCTACAAACTTGCAGGAGGTCATGATTTTCATGTACGATCACAAAAAAAAATTTCATAAGGTTTCGCAAAGTAGCGTTACATATTGTTCACAGATGGTCATGTTGCCTCCATTGACAATGGGACTTTGTGAGAGATGCAACTATTTGTGATGGGTGTGTAGTCTCACTTCATTGAAATAGCTTAAAACTTTTTTTGCATGCTTACGGACCTAAAAATATGTTGTTGTGTCAGTTTACGGAATTATCCTACTTGATTTAGATATTATTACAATTATTTGTCGAATTACCATGTAATAAACTGTTATAGTATTTAGACTTGGTCAAAAAAATCTACAAATTTGCAGGACGTCATGATTTTCATGTAAGATCACTCCAAAAAAATTCATAAGGTTTCGGCAATGTAGCATTGCACATTTTTCGGTTCTGTACAAATCTCTGGAGGGCGGCGAACGGTTTGCAACAAGGGGAGTAAGTCGGCTGCCTAGCCCCCATCTCCATCCCTGGTGAGCCGCAGGCCGGTGCGCGCCGAGTTGCAGGGGTTGCTTACTGATGTTTCAACTATGATATTATACATGTTTCAAAATAAATCTATGTTTCGGTAGCACATCACCAATGTTGCAGAGATTTGTACATGTTTCATTAGTTATTATCCTGGCCTGTTTCATCAGCGCATCATCGTTGTTGCTCTATGCGGAACCCCACAACACCGTGTCAGGCCATGCCCTTGTCAGGCTAAAATTTTGGGCCGCATGGACATTTATTATATCCAAAAGATATGAAGTAACCAGATCGGATGAAACACAAAGTTTTGTATAAAAATCTATACATTTTAAAATTGAGGGATTAAGAATAAAATTCAACGTGTATTTTTTATAAATAATTATGCACTTTAAACATTTTTCTTGATGTAGCATAACCATTTATGTTGGAAATAATATTTTAAGAAATGATATAAGACCTCAATACGGATTGTAGACCAAAAGTGGTGGAAGAGATAAGGTAAGGATGGATCGTGACCATTGCTGGCGGCCGGTATTTGTAGTGTATTTTAGGTTTTTATTTTGCAAGGGAAAATGTGGTATACGACACATCTTTATGTCATGCTGACATCAGGCAAGATTAGGAAGTTAACACCAGTGCTATGCACGACTCGCACCCGTGGCGCACCCACTCCCGCGCCCAATTCGCACCCAGCAGCCCTGCTCCATCGGCCGCCGCCCCCTGCGTTTCCTGCTCTCCCGCATGGTGCTCCCCATCGCCTAGATCGCTCTCCTTCGACGCCACCGTGGAGTGCTGCCATCGCCCAGACCCGCTCGCCATCGACGCCTCCGCGGACGCGGCCAAAAACAACGGGCCACAGACATCCTCTGCGCCTCCTTCTACTCCTGTGAAGGCGACGACGGCAACAGAACCTGTGCCGACCAGCAGGTTCGTCCGTCTCCTCCAGACGAGGATCAGAACCGAAGGAGCGGTCGGCGTAAAAGGTCAGCGGCCAAATATATATATATATATATATTGCGATTGTAGCGAGAAATATTTTTTCCTTTTTCTGGATTGGATATGGAATTAGCTGGTCTTGACTCTCGAGTGAATACTAGTCTGCCGTCTGTTCTTTATCATCCCGCCCCCACTGTTTCCATGTTCATCTCAAAGCAATTGTTGCTGGATCAGTGGACTTTCCCCCTCCTACTGTAGCTTCACTCCAAGTAGAGTAGCAGAGTCTAGAGATCTGATCTCAACGAATCAGGATAGTGACTGCGCCAAGGAAATTTGACCCAGAAAGAAAGGGACAGGTACAGATAACGGGATAGGTTGCCCTTCAGGTGCTTAAAAGGGCCAACAAAAAGTCATACCAAGTCAGGAAGTCAGGCTTTGCATATGAATTGGCCTTCGCAGAGTCCCTTCTGTTACTTGCTGACAGAACCATGCCATTCAGGTAATCAGGTTTCAAATGGATCAACTAAAGATATATTACTTGTTGGCTTCAAAAACCTGATGTAGCTGAAGGCACTGAAAGCTACAGACTGAAGGCTCCTAAATTACCTCTGTGCAAACTAAATAGTCACTGGATACATTTGGTTACATATCACAAGCAGTAGCAGTAAGAAACTCTTGCAAAGTGAGTCCACCTCACATATAAAAAAAAAACATTTTATGGTATGGCCCTCAGTGAGTCCACCTCACATATAAAGAAAGACACCTGAATCACATATAATAAGCACGAAAGGCATTTTATAGTTTTTCACTTTCTACTGACTGACATAAAACGAGCAGGTAGCTAGCGTATCAAACATAATTTCTAACTGCTCCAAATTCTGTAAGACATCAATGGGCTAGAAGTGACATTGAGGGAACCATGGTGGATGCTAGTGATGTTGCAGATGCTAGTGGCAATGGTTTGAATGACCAATCTTAGTTCATGACGTGCAGTATCTGACTCTTATTGTGCATGCTCATTTCTTCAATGCTCCACAAAGGGTCCCTAGAAGGTAAGAAAAATTAACATATTTACCATGCGATAAATATTATCATACATCTAATTGTCGTACCATACTTTTTTGCAGGTAGCTTGCATTCCTATTAGGAGAGAGCAACTCTTCACAAAATGACACCACTAGTCTTATGAGGATGTCTACTATGTCTGCACCAAAAAAAAATATGACACCAAAGCGAAGCTACATATAGGATTAATGATTTTATCTATGATGAGATGTATTTAGAATGTTTATTTGATAAGTTATGGGACTTGTTTGGAACAAAATTGTGGTTTCAAGATATAAACTTGTTTAGGATAATTCATGGATTTGTGAGATGAACTCAAGATTATTGAGCTTATTATTGTGTCCTATGCCAATAATTTTTATGCCTGAAATTTCTATTGTGTTCAATATTCAAATTGTTTTATTTGCTCATTATTGCATAATTTAAGCCCAATTGGGGCTAACAGTTAGCTTGATCATTGTGAGCTCAGGCCATGCGCCAAATACATGGAGAATACTAAAAACAGGAGAAAATATACATTATGGCAACAAGGCGAAAATCAAGTGTCCAACATTTTGAGAACAATTATAGTCCCAAAACTGCAGAGTGACCGTTGTAGTCCCAGATAGCAAATTTCTCGTGCTTGGGAAAGCAAGCGAGCAGGAGCGGATTCGACGACGACATCTAGATCCACCGCGAGGGAACATGTGCGCGAGTGGGCAAAGTGAAGAGTCTACTGAATGATTGCCCTACTAATCTTTGTAACACTTGAACTGTAACATTATTTTGTGTTACTACAAGGCGTATATTTGTAACATACTTTATATGTTCCATTCATGTGTTACAACGTAGTACTCTATTGTAACATTTTTCTTGTAACATCAATTTTGTGTTACTAAACTTATTGTTAGTAACACATTTTTATGAAAAAAGCATTTTGTGTTACAACGAAAGCCTGTAACACTCTATTTTGTGTTACTGTGAGATTTCATTGGAACACATTGATGAATATGTTACAAGAAAGTGTTACAATATCTTTGTTGTGTAGTAGTGCAGGCTATAAATTTCCTTGGCCATCTGCTCCTCACTTTCCTCTGAATATATGGATTGAGCTGCCATTTTGTCTTCTGCAATTCACATGATAATATTTGAGATCGAATTAGATTGTAGAGGCAGTAAGTTGTTTAAGTCTTGACCAATGCTTCATGTGTTTGTCATTGAATTGCAAAGGTCCTTTTTTACTACATATATGCCCCAATACTTGTCCAGTGAATTGGATCACTCTACGGCATATACAGTTCTCCTAAATATTTCCTTGTCATAACTCATAACTAGCATTGCATCTTCCTATGAACACAAATAGACAGTGTTTGATCAGTAGGGATATATGATACTCCCTCCATTCCAATTTATAAGTCGTTTGACTTTTTTTGTCCCTAAGTTTGACCAGTCGTCTTATTCAAAAAATTTGTGCAAATTTTTATTTCTTTTTCGTGGGTTGTTTTGTTGATATATAAAATCTTCAAAAATAGCTTAAATTTGATGATATTTACATAAATTTTTTTGAATAAGACAGTGGTCAAACTTAAAGTTTCAAAAGTCAAACGACTTATAATTTGGAATGGAGGGAGTATTTTATTAGTTCATATTGTTCTCTCCCGTGGACAAAACAAATTTGACTATATGGGAAGTTAATTGCACCATTTTGTAGACCATGGAGATGTTTTTCCTTTGATGCTGGGTTCTAACTCAACGGCATGTTTTCATTCTCTGAGCTGTCTCATCAGTAAAGTCACGATGGAACTCCGATCCAATTCGTCATCAGGTTCGTCAGGTCCACTATCACTATTGCAGTCTCCTGACAACAGATCACCATGGATGAGCTCCGTGCGCTACTGTGTAGAGACCGGCGCCATGATGATGAGTGTGTTCACACTGGCGAGAGAATCAGATCGGGAGAAGAGGAAAAATCAGCTGAAAACAGATTGGAAAAGAGGTTAGCAATGCACCGAAAGAGATGGCGGCACATCGTCACAATTTGAGAGTAGCCACAATGTGTTGCAAAAGCAGTCCCTAAAGAATAATTATCAGCTAGATGATACATTGCGAGGTAGTCCATCCAACTTGGCAACTTGTACTTGTACACGTACAGATGGGCATGAAATTGCAGATTTGCAGTGCAAGCTAGGTAGTAGGTGCAATATCAATGATGCGTGCATTGGAAAGAATTCAACTATCCAATGCACACAAAAGTAGCTAGTCAGGGCGGTGGATCTGATCGAGGAGGTCTTCTGCAAATTATTGCGAGGCAGCCGATCGAAGTGTGTGTGTACTTGTTGCGTTGTAAGATGGGCTCTGCTGTCGATCTCGCATTGAACATCACATGTGGATTAGAAACGAGTCAGCCATATCGCTTTACTATTACGCCATACATATAGCGATCATGCATCTATAGTTGTAGCGAGCATTATTCAGCCACGATCGACGTACACCAGTTTAAAGTTTAAACAGGGATCCCAGTGCTCAAAAAGGATTTCAGAGCAATGGCCGGGCACATTGGATGCCTAGTGTCATGGTTCTTTCAGTAGATGCATGCATGACTTTGATCTGGCAAGGCGGCCATTCAATGCAGTACTGATTCAATGTACATACTACAGTGTGTGCATGTACATGTATTACGAGTATGTACATTTGGTCTTGATCAGTGAATGCAGGATGTATATTTGGCCCAGCCTCAGAGCTGATATGCAGGACAATGTGGGATGGGATGCTACAGTGAATTTATTACCTAGCTGGCGGAAGAAGATGATGTTTCAATTAAGGTCTGCCAGCTTTCTTCAGCAATTTATGTCTTACAACTGCCTACATGACTTGCAAGTGCAACAAGATATATATAGCCAGGACCACAATTCCACAGTCCTTTTTCTGTGTGACACGCCCTGTGTTAATCTTGTGTTAGGCCTGCAACACATCGCAAAGTCGTGAAATTAAAAGCCACTCGCCCGCTCCATCTCGTCTCCATCCACACCACAAACGCAAGCATGGTGTCCTTCAAGGCGCGTCGCATGGAGCCCGAGCTGGTGTCACCGGCGAGGCCGACCCCAGCGGAGACGAAAGCCCTCTCCGACCTCGACGACCAGCGGACGCTTCGGTACTACGAGACGGTGATCGCCTTCTTTCGCAGCCGCCATGGCTACACCAGCCACAGACGGCCAGATGATCCTGCCAAGGCCATCAAGGCGGCGCTCGCGGAGGCGCTGGTGTACTACTACCCCATCGCCGGGCGTCTCAGGGAGGCCGCCGGTGGGAAGCTGGTGGTGGACTGCACCGCGCAGGGAGTGGTGTTTGTGGAGGCCGATGCCGACGTGCGGCTGGAGGAGCTCGGCAAGCCTCTGCTGCCGCCGTACCCCTGTGTGGAGGAACTCCTGTGCGACGCAGGTGAAACGAGAGCCGTGATTGGCAAGCCATTGGTCCTCATGCAGGTAACACATACAGCTTCCTAGCAGCTTGCTCCTTTCATGTGCCTCTCTCCTAGTAGCTAGAACACATAAAAATTCTCTTGTTTCTTTTATGCTTTTGTTTTCTAGGTGACGAGGCTCAAATGTGGCGGATTTGTTATCGGATTCCACATGTGCCACAACATCGCAGATGGATTCGGTATGGTTCAATTCTTTAGATGCGTTGCTCAACTAACTCGCGGTGAAAAAGTGCCCACAGTTTTGCCCGTGTGGAGAAGAGAGCTTCTAACACGGCGACACAAGTCGTTGTCGTCGTCGTCGTCTTTCTCATCATCGTCAGATTACAAACATAAATCTGACGACGTGATGCTGTCCACTCCAATGGACGACATGGTAGTCCAGTACTTCCTCTTCGGGCCGAGGGAGATCGCAACCCTACGAGGCCACCTCAGGGGATACCACACCTCCGCGACGACCTTCGAGCTGCTAACCGCGGTCATGTGGCGATGCCGCACGACGGCGTTGGGCTACGAGTCCGACCACCGCGTTCGTCTCATGGTCACCATGAACGCGCGCGGCAAGTGGAACCAGCACACCCTCATCCCGCGGGGCTACTACGGGAACGCGCACGTGTCTCCCATCGCCGAGGCCACCGCCGGCGAGCTCTGCAGCCAGCCGCTCGCCGACACGGTTGAGCTCGTGCGCAAGACCAAGCTCGGCGTGACCAAGGAACGCATGGAGTCCATGGTGGAGGTGATCGCGTCGACGCGGCAGTGGCCGCCTCCGAATATGGACAGGATGTACGAGGTCTCGGATACCAAGTGGATTGCCACCAATGTGACGCAGTTTGGATGGGCAGAGCTGGTGGGCGGTGGGATACCACTGGCTGGTGATCTAACCTCTAAGCTGGGAAGTGACCACATGAGCTGCAAGAACCAGGATGGTGAGCACTCCACCATTGTGTCCATGCTTTTGCCCAAGCCGGCGATGGAGAAGTTTAGCAGTGAGCTGTCTGTTTGGTTGAACAGCAAGCAGGATGATGAGAAGACAAACTTAGTTATACTGAGTTCTCTCTAGTCTAAGAACAAATTCAAACATTATTATATATTGTACCAACAATTTATTGTACGAAAGAGAAATTTGTTATACATGCTTATACTGAACTTCAGAACTGTTTTTTTTTACCTGTAACACCCCAAATTTTGTATTTTTCAAAAAAAGAGGTTAAAGTGATTTAATTATGTAATTTGTGGGCATTTAAACTTAGGTAAATAATTTTTTTTGAGTGAAAGTAAAATCAACTATAAGGCCTAGAAACATTTTTGTGTTATCACGCTGTTGCATTGGAATTTTTGTATTGTGTGGTTTTGACCAAAAGCTTTGATGGTTTTCAAACTTTCATCCTAAGTTGCTATCTACTTTTATCCTTTCTTTTACCTCCTTATATTGAGCTCTTGATCCCTTATGTTGAGTCTTCTCCAAATTCCAAAATCTATGCTATACGATCAATCATGGTACCGCTTCTCTAATCGCTTCCGTAAGTCAAACCAATCGCATGTCGTGCACCCAATTTAATATCGATTTTGACTTTCCCTTCTTTCCTCTCTTTGGGCAACATCCTCGCAAACTCCTCCCTCTACTTCTCCTCTTGATCAAATCCACAACCCAAAACAACCACAAGCAACCGACCCTATATTTAACTGTATCTTCGCTTCGGGCCGAATAGGGTCCAAACCGTGTCTTGGCTCTTGCCATTGGTCAAAGCCCAATCATCCTCCTCTCCTTTGTGGTCCAAAATCAAGTCCAACCAGCCCTCTAACTCTTCTACTCCTCTCTCCCACGTCACCCTTGGCAGCCCTCTTTATCTTGGGCAAAATATCAATCATGATCCCTTTACCTTCCCATCTCTTCATCTCCCATCCCTTCACCTTCACATATACCTCTCCGGGACACCCGCACGCCTTCCCCTTCATTCCCCACGTCAAGAACAGAGGAGGACGCCCCTACATCTCCTCCTCCTACCCCATGGCTGCCCGATCAACCGCAGCGCGAGAAGGAAGCCATGTCGCACTGCACCGTCGTCATCGGCCGTCGTTAACGCGTCTCATTGCTCACCAAGCCATCCCCCATGGTGAGAACACTCCATCATCATCCCCATAATATTTTCAAGATCCTTTCTGCATATGGAGTACCTTAGAATTAGATGATGTACGGTTGCTCCCTGACAAAGTTTACTCGTTGTATGTGTTGCTGTCGTCACGGCCAGCGTTGCTGATGTTGACGGAATCGGCATTCCCCTCTGTTCCGTGGATCAAATCATCAATACCTTTGGTGGAGTTGTGTATGACATCCTTGAACACGCCTATGTAAAAGGGTTTATCCATAGGAGTTGAGAAATAAGAGATATCTTCATCTCCGTGCCTGCTATTCCAGCTGCCTTGGCAGATTACAGCTCTGAGTGGTTATGGCGTTCCCCACTTATCCGCTGACGAAATCATCAAGACCTTTAACCTAGATGTTCATGACATCCCTGAACATTATCCCACATGTCCTTTTGGCTATGTAATCCCCGATGGCCGATATATCAAAGCCGAAGTGTTTGCTACTCCTGCTGTCCAATCAGCAACCCCTGGTTGTTGGCAGTGGCGTTCCCATTGATCTATTGAAACAATTGATGCATCCTTTGGCATAAATATCCTTTATATAGTTGCATATGCCCCTGCAAAGATTCATGGTCATAGTATTAAGTATGAAAGATATATTAACCTTTTGTTTCTTCAAGTCCTTGCTGTCCTACAACCGCGTTGATCTCGGTTGGCATGCACGTTCCCATGGCATCGCTGCTTCAGTGGTCATGCCATTCAACCACAATGTATAACATAAACTCACACACCTCTATGTAAGTTTTCTCTACCATATACAGTTCAACACTTGAGTTATAAGCACTACTGTGCCACTACTCCTACCATGCCAACAGTTATGCAATGCCTTTTTGCCATCTTGTTCCTTGGCTATCTGGTGATCCAAACATCATGTTCTTTGTACCACAATACCCTTCATACAGCACCTTGCAACTACATAAATTTAGTAACCTTTGGTCTTTTGTCCTAACCTTGCGCTCGGTCATCTTATACATCACCATCCACCGATGTGCATGTCCTCGATGCCTCGACGATTCACAACGTTCCTCACTAAACTATTGCATGAATCACTGATCCCTCCTACATGATTGTGTGTCTTTTAGCTGCACATGATCATACCAAGTTTCAAGACTATAAGTTCAACTATGCCTTTTCATCTATACCCTGTTCACTTGAATCCATTTGTTCCCATCTTTTCCTTCAACTCTCATATCTTTTAAATCATGAGTCTTGTCCTAGCTACCTTTTGTGCTCCCAAGATCTTAGAACATAGCCCAAAGTGTTTAATAACCTTTATATCTTATTTGATATATAATGATTGATGTAATGCTTCTAGGTTTGTCTATGATGCTTGAGATGGTGGTTGCTCGGATGCTTGTGTGGTGTTTTGTGATGATAAACAATTGGTGAGTAGTTCGTGGAAGATCAGGATCCTCAAAAGTTCTTTGAAGGCATGAACAAGAAGAAGGATCCGAGTTTAAGGCAAGTATAGCATGGGACCTTCCTTGTTGTCCTATTCACCATAATCACTAAACTTCATTATGCATGTGTCCACCTTGATCGACATTAAGGATTTCCTAGTTATTGTTAACTTGTACCTTGCCTCCTATGGGTTTTGCATTTGGGTAGTAACTACGCTAGTGCTCCACATACATCAACCATTGTTCCTGTTAAATGATTTATGCAAGAATTTATGATATATGATGTTGTTGGAATATTAAATATAGGGCGAAAGAGCTTGTGTTTTATTTATTTATGATGCTCTTAGCTCTCCATAAGGACATATTTTGTAACTGATCATCCGGGATATACACTACAACTATGAGGGTCATGTGGCTCTGGCTCTAGTCGGTCAAAGGACCTTGTCTAACTATTTGTTAGGGTTACCGATTAGGGGATATACAGGGGTTTGTACGTGTGGTCTTCTGACATGTTAGACAAACCTTTGAAAAAGCTTTATATGATTTCCTTTGGCCCTAGAAATCATAACTCATAGTGAAAGTGTACACCTCTGCGTAGAGTTAAAAACTGATATATCAGTCGTGTTCACGGTTATGAACGGCCTTGGAGACACTCACAAAATAGACGATCATTGCTTATGACATGTTTATGATTCAGTTATCATTCATACTTGTTTATCTCATCTGATTATGGGTTGTTGGGAATTCTTGATGCTAATGCCTAAAACTATGATCAACTAAAAGCGAAATGCAGTTAAACCAGTGTCAACCTTTTGAGCCTCATAAACCCCATGTTATATTTGATGAGCTCGACATGGATTCACTCTTGCAATCCAACTCAAACCAGGGAGTTTGCTAGAGATTGAAGGAGTCGGGCTTGTGATCAACCAGGAAGTGAGTCCATGTGGAGTGGAAGCTTCATCCTAGGATCAGAGTGTCTTTCTGTTGTTCTCTCTTTGAGGTTATCTTTCTATACTAAGTTCATCATATATTAAGGATTATGTTTTGATATTTCCTTTAATTGTGACTATATGTGACATTTGACTTCCTAGGCTCACATATGGTGTGTATCTGGTTTTGTTATATTACAACTTTTAGTACAATTTGTTTTTTCATCTCGAGAGGTTTTGCTATATTACAACATGTCTACGAGAATAAAGCGGACTAAGGTCATAGATCAAAGAAGCAATAAATTAAATTGGACTAAGGTGAAAGACCAATTAAAGTGGCAAATCGGACTTGAATTAAAAAATCCAAAAAAATATATAAAATTAATTATTTCAAAACTTAATGTAATTAAAAATCATTAAATCTAGTTTAATAATAGAGAATTCATAGACACTTTGTTTGGGCTCGGAAATTACTAAACTAGTTTCAAATCTTTATTAAAATCATGTTCCATTCTTGTGCTAGCTTGAAATTATTTATAGCTTTGTGGACTCATTTTGGTACTTATTTTTTAGTAGAAGCTCTTGCTATCCATACTCGATGTTGGTCTATCTAGCAATGAAAACGCTCCTGGAGTGTCACCTAGACCATATCCAAGAAAGCGGACCAATTCTCCCCCTACCACACATGCCTCGCTCTGCTGAGGCTTCCAGGTAGTTGAATGATCAAAATTGACTAATTATAATAGATAATATGAGATTCTACCGGCAAATAGGCACCAAAATGTTTTAAACAAGATTTCATTACTTTCCGTGTGTGAGGGTCACCGCGGGGGTGACCGGTGGTGGCGGCCGCGGCACACGGCGGCTAGGGCACGTGGGGACAGGTGCCACACAATTATGGTAGGCACGGGCGCGAGGAGCAAGAGAGCGAGGGAATAGAGGGATTTACCCTTTCTATTACTTGAGTTCAATTGATTACACCTCTCTTGTATTTATAGTTCTGGCAAGACTTGATTCCTAAGCAAACTAGGAGATCTTATCGAATTGGATTCTATTTCATGCGGTGATGGCGGCGGGTTCGGCGCCGACCGGCCCCTTCCTCCTACCCGTGCACGTGGCCAGGGTGCGCCCTTGGCGCATGGCTCGTCCCGGACTACCTTAGCGGCGATAGTGCTTCCTTCTTGAGCCTTTGGCAGCCCATCTTCTCCTCCAGGTGATACGGTCTGTATTGGGCGTATGATAATACCCCCCCCCCCCTTCCCCAATCAACGCGTCCTCACGTAGAAATAGTTGCTAGGGGCTCGGTATTTGTTGGCGGTAGATGGCTTCCCCACGAGATCCCCATGAGTTGGATGATGATGTGGCCGAGGACTCTATGGTCTTTGTCATTGTTGTTGTAGTGGTGAGGACATGTAGTTCTCGTAACCCCAAACTGTCATGAAGTAGTGGTGATGTGGCCAAAATGTTGAGGCGGTCATTGTAGTAAATGACGCCTTCGTGAAGCGTCTAGGACGGTGCTTCTTCCTGTAAGGCTATGGTGTCGTAGATGATGATCTATAGTTCTCGTTCGTTCATGATTGCCACTCTTAGCTATATGAGGAGGAGCTCAGTGGTGTCCACAGCTCTCGGTGTGTCAAGGCAATCGTTGTCGATGTTGAAGGCATTTTGTGCGTGCAACTTGTCGTTGATGATGTAGTTGGTGCTTGTCGGCGTGCCACCAAGACTAACAATGAGGTGTAGCACCATATTGGCATTGGTATTGGAGGAGTTGGTGTCGATGTTGCTGCCGATTTAGGTGATTTGGACTACCCTTCCGGTCGTTGTGAGGGCTGGTCCACTTTGAGAGGTGCGGCCAGGCTTGGGGTTGTTGAGCCCTCCAGGCCACTCATGAGGACGATGGCTGCCTCCAACTCTTGTGGTCGCTGCCCCAGAACTACTGCCTCCTGAAATTCTAGTGGGAGGCCGCTAATGAAGAGGTTCACTTGGTGTGGCATGTTGTCTAAGCCAACATGATTTGTATAAGCCTGGAAGTTGTTGATGTAGTCATTCAACGTCTCGTTGTATGGTAGGGGAGCGAGATCACTCCTAGCTGAGTGAGCCCCTAGGTGGCCGAAATCAGGTCGTAGGGCCTATGCCAGTGCTACTCGATCTGCTGGTAGTGTCTCCTACATTAGTTGTGTATACCAACAATGTGTCGCATCGGTTAGATGAAAAGTTGCATATCGAACTTCATCACCTAGTGGACTGTCCTCAGCCGAGAGGATTTGCATCCTCGAGATCCACGGTAGTGGACTTATAGAACCATCGAATGTTGGTGTCGTCAGTCGTGCCACGACCGTTGGTTGGTGTGGCGGTAGTTGTTGTGCTGGTGCCAGGGGTGAGTCTTCTAGATCTACGGAACGAGAGTCCGGGGCCGTGGCGTGGGCCTCTCTGGCCGGCTGGTTGGTGCACTGGCTGCTTCTCCCGCTTGGTCTTCGTTATCGGGATCAAGGCATTTGGTAACCTCTTTCACGATCTGTGGGCGTTGGAGGAATTTGATTCCTCCATCTTGCTCTCGAGATAGGTTTTCTCTACAACGATCATGACCGTCTTCGTAGAACTGGTCGCAGCTTAATTACAATGCTGATATGTTCCAATGGTTACATCGTATTGCTGCGTGTTCTCGATGTTTGCTGAGGGTCGGTGAGGAAACAGATGGAAGTTACTAGGCATTGCAACAGTCAATCTCAGTTGGTCATCTTCAGATAGTTGAAATCGCATGTGAAAGTCTTGATAAAACAAGACAGGTCTGAAAGCGCAAGAGTATCAGGGTGCACCTGCTGGATCCCGGCATGGGGACTTAAGAAACTGTCCACTGCCGAAGTCTCCTAGACGTGGTCTGGGATTCCCGGAGTTCAACATCAAGCAAAAACATTTCTTCTTAATATAATGAAGGGCAGTTCTCCTGCGTTTTTGAGAAAAAAAAAGTCTTGATAAAACAGTCTTCAAGGTTTTGGAGGTCTTGAATGTATTATGTATATGGCATACCACAAGAGAAAAATCTGGATTCAATTTTCAGGCAGTGAGTTATCTCTGACCCTCATGATTGTTTTCGTGCAGTTGCCAATATGTGTTATTAAGTCATAATCTACTAATACACATTCTAGAGTAATCATACTTTGAGCACAATCATATCATACATTTACTATTTCTAAGTTTTATGATATTATTAGAGTGCTCCAGCTCATTTTGATTGCAGTTAGTTGCTCCCATCCACAAGCAACAGAAATGTCAATGCCTGGTTCTTTAATGAAGTTATGCATCACCTGATCCATCTTTTAAGTGTTTTTCTCCTGGCCTTTTACTTCTATATGTCATCTATGTTTACACATATTTATTTTTCAAACTCTTTTTTCTCCTTTTATTTGTTGATGGATGCTTTTATTTAGTATTAATCACTACCAAAGAAGCAATCAAAATGTTCTGTCATTGAGTTTGGTAGCAATCTAATTTTGTGGTATTTATTTGATGTTGCATGTTGGTGCAATTGTGAGGTTTTGTGGGGGCAGTCCCAACCCTGAAACTATATAGTAGTTTCCATAGCGGCTATGTCAACAAGAAACAGCTGATAGAAACTGTAACTCACAATGCACGGTTTCCTTTATGTGGGCCCATAATAAATTTTTATGTAACAACGCACATTCTTTTCTACCTTCCGTTCTCTCTCCCCTCCTATATAAATCCAACTCGTCATCTCCCTCCTGGTCGTTATCTTTGGACAACGGCGGGGCTCACCACCATCGAGTGTGTAGTCGACAAGCTTGGCTCTCTGCGCAAGATAGGCGGTGGTGCTCGGGAACATAGGAGCGGCGGCGCTAGGGGCTTGGCACGCCGTGTAACGGGGACTGAGCTCCGGCTGGGTCATGAGTGTCGTGAGGCAAGAGCATGACATTCCCGCGAGGGCTGTCGGGGGCTCGGCTTATGGTGTATGGCAGCAGGGCTCCGGCCGGGGCATGAGTGCCGCATCGCGAGGTGCAGTCTGTCCCATGGCCATCGGCCCGCGTCCTTCTTTTCCCATGATGGTGCTCTTTGTCTTCCCCCCACCGTTGTTGTTGGCGAGCAGTATCGAGCAACAGCGACAGTGGCGTATGGGTCAGGCATGGAAACAACAGCCACCCTCAACGCTGGGGCACTCTAATAATATCGTAAAACTTAGAAATTGTAAATGTATATCAGGCTATATGACACTCGCTTGGCAGTTGGCACGATTACCGACTATCTTTGCATTGAGAGAGGGTGTTTCATCCAATTCAATATGACATGACAGCCTTGGAAAACAACAAATTGAAATTCTCCGACTGGCCATAAAAAAAACTGGGGATCTAGTCGGTCAACTTGTAGATCGAGGGAAGGGGCTGCCGAGGTTGTCACGGGGAAGCAGCTTCCTCAGTGTCAGCCAGTGTGTGTGTGTGTGTGTTTTTTTGGGGGGGGGGGCGGGGTAGGGTAGGGTGGGGAGCAGGCATCCGTTCTTAGCAGCACAGGTGACCGCCTATCTCTACCTAAATGTGACTGGTCTCTTGGAAAGAGCCATTGAAATTAATTTTCTTAAGAACCTTTGCTTGTCATAAATAGGTTTGAACCCAGCAAAACTTGTCATTCACCATTTGGTCTTGTGAACAGCTGGGTTGTGATGTTCCATAATGTCTTTTACATAGTTTGGATTCTTTCCAACTCTGGGCAGAACTTGCATGCAGAAATAAACCTTTTGCACTTTTGCAAAAGAGTTTGCTTCCTAAATCATAGTTTACCCAAAAATATTGTTGTAATACTGCTAGACCTACAATTTTCTTCTGCAAATGTACTTGACATAGAACAGAAACAAAATCAATGGATACCTAGATTTTCCATACATGATGAGAAATCACAACATGATTTTCTCCCTCTCCATTTCTGACAAGACTTGATCTTACATTGAGAACATAAAAGGGAAGAGGTGCTACATATTATTATATTATCAAGAAACAGAGGAATAGTGTAGGTTTTAGTTCCATCCTGTCCTATCATGTAGATTAGTTATTGAGAGACCACCTGAACCCGCCTTCTTAGCTCTTCAAAGGAATGGATTGCTTCGCAGTCAAGGCCCCCAGCAAACTGTATATAGAGTATAGCAAACAATCCAAACATCCATCAGGTTGAGGTTGGTTTCTTTTTTTTAGATAACGGAATACTTATTCCAGCCGTCACATCAAACATCCATCAGGTTGAGGTTGGTTTCTTAATCAACATTTTGATCAGCAAACTGACCTGGTGGACCCTGTAGGTGAAGCGCACACTCTGAGCAACCAGAGCAGCCTCGTTCCCAGTCCCAGCTGTATCCCTGCAGTTCAGTTCCTTAAGGACTGTCTTCATATACATTTTCGCTAGGCTCACCGATGCCAATCTCATCTGCACAGCCCAGTACTTAACATGTCTGTGATTCATGGTTTATTCGCTTTGCAGATATCAATCTACCTATCTATCCAGCATTGGAAACAGGAGAAGACCATAATACGTAGAGCTAGAGAGATAATAACCTTTGAGACAATCCCTGAATCAAGCATCCAGTCTGTTGGAATCCTCAACTCTTTGTAGGACGGAATCACCGATCTCCTTAGATTCACCAATCTGTCCATGCTCTTCTCCAATCTGAAGGCCAGAATAGGGCTCATATCTTGAGTTTGGTGGCAATGGCATTAAAAGAAAAAATGTACTTGTACAAAGTATATATTGGAGACGACTGCTGTTAGCATGTTACCACACATACTTATCTAGTAAGCTTGAAATTTTCCTGAGAGTGGCTGTGGTTTCATTACCACCAGCATCTCCGTCCCTCAAGGAAGAGATCTCTGTTAGAAGACACCGGAGGTGTCGGTATTCTGATGCTGCTTCACGAAGTGCATCAGCTTTCCTCTCAGGCCAGTTGAAGTGCTTCAATACGGCTGTCTCATCAGACTGACAAAAATGGGAATTACATCATTTGTAGCAAACGTAGATCAATGCACCCAAGAACAGTACATATAGATGGAGTTTTATCCACTCTTTTTGTGCCAAAAATGAATACTCTTACCAGAGTAGAAAGTTGTTGGTCCAGCCAGTCCACAAAGGTGAGTACTTGTTCCACACCAGTGTAAGTACTAGTCTGGATTTTGTTGATGAGATGGTTGACGAACTCTGCTTTTGTTTCCACATCCGCTTTGATCTATGTTTTTAAGAAAAGAGACAATGGTGGGTATACTGTTTTTTTAGAGCAGACTTATAATAATAGTATTAATTTCAGAAAACACAAAGGGCCGGGAAGAATGGTGTGTGACGCACCGCTATCAGGTGCCTGGAGCGGTTCTGCAGCTCGTCAACAATGCTGCTATGGTGATGATGGCTTCTGCTTTTGTCTGTGTGCTTTGACGGCTTGTTGTTGGTCTGCAGCGAGTTGTACATGTCAACCAGGGCCGTGGCCTTGCTCACCGGGCTGGTGCTCGGAGCTGAAGGTACTCGCTTGTTTTGGTGCTGAGGCAGTGGCGGCGGGGGCGGGGGTGGTGGTGGCGGCGCAGCGACTCCTCCGGAAATCGGAATCTTGTTGGCAGGCTGTGGTGGTCTGTTGTTGGTTGCAGCAGCATCATGCTGTTGGTGCTGAAGCTCTGCGTTGAGGCGGAGCAGGCGCTGCACCTCCCTCCGCAAGGCATCCACCTCCTCGCGCAGCCGCGCACCACCTCCTCCTCTACTGGCTCTGTCGACTCCTTGGTGCCCATCATGACCCTCCTCACGGGCACAGGCACAGGAGGCTGCCTCCTCGTTGCTGCCATGGTAGCGGTGGCTGCGGTCGGTCTTGGTCTGGCCTTCACCCCTGCGCCTGGAGTAGCAGGAGGTTGCTTGATTTTGGATGGCGGTGCTCTTGATGTCCGTGTTTGGGTGCTGCTGCCATGGCTGTTGCTGCTCGAAACTTGTTGCTTCATGCTTTTTCAGTTGGTTGACGCTCCGGCTCGCTCCTGACCTCGGTGGCCAACACAAGATAAGGAGAAATACTAGACGGTTGGATTGGCTGGTGATTGAAACAGAAAAGAAATTGCTCTGCTATTGCTATTGCACTCCATTCAACAACAAACAAAGAAGCAGCCCACGGTATACAACCGTACTATGTTCTACAAGTCCATAGTAACAGCGAATGCTAAAACTGTTCATTTTGCAGGACCAAGGTAGAAATCTCTCTTAAATATGCATACTTATGCATGGATGCAACACAACCCACGAGAACTCTGTTGGCAAGGAAGGGAACAGAACAACACGAATATTTATGCTCAGATTAGTGCTCTTAAATGAATGAATGCCAAGGTAGGTCCAGCAGTTGCACCATGAATGCTTTTGCCTGCTTGCTGTAAAAACATGACCCACCATCTATTATCATTTCAGATGAGACGGATGCACACAGCCTTCTTCTGAACTATGCGTTGCATATGCATAGTAAAAGTGGCAAATTACATTCATTCAGTCAAGCAATAACCACAAACAACTTGCTTGAAACAAGAATCATACATCATAGGGAAGTGGAAACAAAGGAAGAGAGGCCAAACTGGGTCAAATCACAATCAAGCAACCCATGCTTGAAACAAGTAGGAACTAACTACATTCAGTGGGAAATGGAGATAAAGAAAAGGTACTCACAAGTCACAAGACAGAAGAGATAGGTTGTGATTTCACCTCCAAAATTGAAGAAACAGAGGCAGGCAACTGGGTTTTGTAGAATCCAAGCAAGAGACAAGTGGCCTAGCTCCAAATTCGTGATGGAAAATTAGTTGAGAACTGCCTCAGTTGCTGCAACTTATAGCTCCAACCAACCACAAAGCTAGCTGTTGGAGACAGTGGGAAAGTAGGTACAAGTTGATGGAACAATTATCCTTCCCTTGACATCGCTGTTGATGGCTCAACCATATATCAACTCAGCCATAGCTTAAACAATTTCGAGCAGTTTGTTCAGAGGAGTCTTAATTATATGCCACTTATTTGTCAGTGCAGCTAGCTGAATGCAATGCATAATCGGTAAGATGCCTCTGAAAGATGTGCGCACTAACTAGTGTTCTGGATCAAAATAAAACTACCTGTTTGTGGTTGCTGTTGAGCAATGGGTACAACTTCAGTCAAGACTGGTCACCTAAATCTTCCGATGGTTCAACTGAAAACACACTCAACTGAACATTTGTGGTGTCTTAGGTATAGATTTTCCTATCAAACTACTAGCTCCAATGTGGAATATTATATACACATATTAGCACACCTTTGATCCACTGTCATGAAATTGTTAGTTCTTTCCTGTGCACATGCTAAGCAGACAACTAAAGTTTAAATAATATCTAATTCCTGTACAGGAAGCACTGACCAAAAGGTTCTACTGCTCCAGACTTATGTTCAAAAACTGATTCCGATACACAGCAAAACGATAAAGCTATGTTACTTTTCAAAAAAATAAACTACTTGATATTGTTGTGAAACATGTTGTCAGCGGTTAGGACCTTCCCCTCTCCGTCTCTCACGATCACGTAGTAGATGAAAGTAGAACAAGTAGACACAAGATGTAGGAAGACTAATCTTTATTCATCTGAATAATCATAATTACAAC
This sequence comes from Hyparrhenia diplandra, assembly GCA_015847255.1. Taxonomy (NCBI): domain Eukaryota; kingdom Viridiplantae; phylum Streptophyta; class Magnoliopsida; order Poales; family Poaceae; genus Hyparrhenia; species Hyparrhenia diplandra. The sequence goes on from JADLZK010012327.1 coordinate 43,003, forward strand.
ATAGAGCTCCCACATATATATAGTCTGTCAAGGTCTAAGAGTTTTGGTAAGAGCCCACATACGAACGGACTAGGATTAGGATTCCTCCTTCTCCTTTCCTTCTAGGACAGAGTCCGTGTGTTTTACAACACCCCCCCTTGGGCGATTACCACGATATGCATATGCCTCATCAAAAACTCCATCCGAAAACCCGATGGGGAAAAAGCGGTTCTTGGAGAAAAGAGTACATCGCATTCATTAATTGCATTGCACATGTTGTCTCATTAAAAACCTTGTGTGAGAAACCTTCGAAAAAAAAAACTCACATAGAAAAAAAAGAGTACAACATTTAACCTTCTTGGTCATATGTTCTTGAGGATATACTATTCTTCATGAATAGGTATTGATCTTCATAATTTATGCATAAACTTACGTGTTTTAGCAAATATATGATCTACTTGATCTTTGTAATTCTAGTGGTTTACCTTAACGGCAAATTCAATAAAATATGCTCCCCTCATAAAGCCAAACTTTGAACTTCATTGTTCAAACCACACTTTTCATAAACTTGTGTAAATAAAAGTTGGCTCATAATTCTTCTATGAATTATATGGGAGCAATATGCTTTATGCATAATGACCACCAGTTAGTAGTGCAAAACAAATAAATATTATCCTTGAGAAAAATAGATCCTTTTCAGAGGATTATGGGGGTAAATAAATTAATATTCAATATCTTCTAGATAGTGTATCAAACTTATACTAGAGTTTAGATACTTATAATTAATCCTTAGTGGATTTTCAAATTGTATTCTATAAATCTTGAGATTTTGATTGTACAAATCCAGCCTTGTATTTGGCATTTAGGGGATAATTCAATTGCGAGAACCACCATTATTCTTATACCTTCTATGGTATATAGAGGATATCAACACTACATTGCTAGCTTTTCATACACTTTCTAAGTGTTTCGATGACACCTTTATGGTGTTTAAGATTCCTCATTTTCTTTCTATCGGGTCTATATTCACTTCAGGGATGAATGGTGTTTATTCAAGAATTGACTGGTAAATCCTTCATGGATTAATTCCTTCAAGGATGTACATTCATTCTTAGTGAATTATCAATCTCTTCTATGAGATATATTCTCTACTGCATGAGAGATGAGTGATATACACAATGACATTGAGTTATTCACTATAAAATCATTCAATGATTGTAATCCTTCTAGGACATGCTCTTCTTGAGACTTGAATATTCATTCAGGAATATATATATACCTTAGACTTTAATACTTAGTATGAGATTTCTACAAGTTGTGATTTATATTCTTGGGGAATTATATGGATTTTCATAATCCATTAATTAAGCTGCATATTCGATATTCATTCGTTTCATTTGCCGGAGATATAGCGTAACATTCATTTCTTCTTAATAGGAGATTCAACCTCAATTGCTTTTTCTTCATTGACCGATATAATCGCTACAAAAGCGATTTTGCCATGGACTTTATTTTTCGGATCCGGGTTCTCATAAGAGAAACATTTACAATTAAAGAGGTAGTTTATCGACAATTATTTTCTTTCTCCCAATACTCTCACAATGTGAGAATATTCTATCTCTGTCATTTCCCAAACAAGAGATGATATATTGTTCTGTATACCCAACACTAGTGAGGTGCGCACTAATTGTGTTGGATGTCATCTTCATGATGATCCTCTTCATGAGGTGTTTAACCTTCTTTCGTGAGGCGTTCTCTTCATGAGAATGGAGGAGTTCCATTTCTTTTCTATTTAACGTGTATACGCTAAAACTAGAACCCACAAAGGCCCCCGTAGATTTTAGATATAACATTTAGTTTACTACTAGTAAACACAACTTCCTGGTTCATAACTTCAAGTTACTCCTCTCATTTCAAAAATATCGGCATATGCTCGCTTCAAGCTTCACAAGAGCATTAGTTAAACTATTGTATGACTTAGTGTGTGATACTATTCCTGCTTCAAGCTCCAAGGAATATTTTCTCTTAAGATCATTTTCCTTCTATGGAAATAATATTTGGCATTTAAAATATAGGCTCTCTCCCCCTAATGCCAATATTAGATCATTAATAGCATACTTCAAAATATATCCCCTATCATGGGCTTAATTCAAATTCATATATCTCCAACTACAAGTTGAGGCCCATTTATGTATGCTATGATTAAATTTTACGGAAATATTCACACACATATTTTAATATGGGGATTATTATTCATAATGCAAATGAGCTAGAATACTTAAAGTGCATTTAAGAATGTTCAGCATTCCTATAAAATCGGGGATGTTCTCCCCTAATATGCACAAAACATAGTTTACAAAAAAACTATTTATCTAGCTTCTTAATTGTATAGCCAAAAACATTGATCCATGTACTCATACATAAAAAAAAATGGATCATACACTTCAAATGTATTAAATATGCAACATTCAAATTCACATGGAATGTTCTTCTAGAATTTTCTAATTCTAATTTCCTTTAATGCAAAAATCCCTTGATGCCTTTTCTTCATAAATCCCAAATCATCATAATTGTGTTATCCAATATCTTAGTTCCACAACTATTCATCCCATCAAATGGGTTGGTCTTCATTGAGCAAAATTTGATAAACTCGCTCCCCACGATCTCGGGCTACACGGCCCTAGACCAATCTAGCTTATGCATACGATGCATTGAAAGCAAATCATTCCTTTAGTTCAACTAGAACCATATAGACATAGCATGCTAGCTAGCCAATTTGATTATGAGGGGAAGCGCAAAAAAGTAGCTACTAGCTATAACTATAGTTGTTATGCTAATATTCATGCAAGAGTGGAGATAGTTGTAGCCCAATGAGATACACATGCAGGTGTAATGTGGAATGTTAGTATTCAGTCTAACATAATAGATAACAACAAAATGCAGAGCTACGAGCTTACATGCAATTAGTGCGTAGAGAAAGTTAACTTCGGCCAGGAAAGGACGCGGGGCGAAACTTCAAGTCTCGATACATGCACTTCAAGATCGACTTAGGACGGCTATGCCTATATATTATCCACATCTTCTTATGCCTTTACCCAAAAATCCTCCCCCTTTTCATGCCATGACTAATTCAAGTAGTAATTTGCTTCATGCATCATCTTATGAATAGTCACTTTTAATGCTTCATAGAATCCAATCATACTTCTAGTATTCATTGATTATGGCATGAAATTCACATATCCAATGTACTATTCAGTGTACAACAATAGACTTAGGGTAGGATATAACTTCTAGTTCATGGACTAAAATATTAAATACTTGGCTAAATCGATCCTTTTCAAGATCAATTAATATGCCGGTTTAGTCCAATTGTTCATGTGCTTTTTAGAAAATTCAGTTTCCCATCTACCTACATGGTAGTGATGCACAAAGAACTATAACCTTCATGGTTAATTGAGGCTTCTTTATGGATAAACTAATACAAAAATTATTTTGATAGGAAATTGGTAATTGTTTATATGTGAAACATATAAAACTAATTTATTCCATGAGAAGTTCACACATTTTACTTCAAGTAATAACAAGAATTGCAACTAAGAATATTGAATATATTTCATATTAGTCTTCAAGCTAACAATTTAACCATTAACCACTTAATTCAACAAAAATTAAAACTTAATGCACCACCACCACTACTATCAATACTTCGTGATATAAACTTCAAATATAATAAGCACATGATTTAAGTTCTTCTTCAAGAGAAACTTTATATGTTCCAATACATTCTTGCATGTCTTAACTTCTATACTTGACAAGCGGTAGCTTCATGCTTTATATTCAAGAGTTATGATATACCGTCACAAACCTTCAAGGGGTGTAACATATATGCAAGCCATATATTTAAAATTATTGCAATCCATAATATCTTGGTTCATAAAGTTGTCTAAAAATTTCAACTCAATTTTCATGAGTAATTTCTAATGGTAAAATCAATACTTCATGTATTACATTGCTCTTTGATATTCTATATACAAGAGACATTTCTTCGAGAATGTAGACTAATATAATCTTATTTACCATCTTGTCTTCTAGACATTTACAAAGCTTCGAGCTATTGTTTATAGAGCAGCGTTAAGCATACAAGTTTCAAAATTCAACTTTCAATGCAATATGATATTCTATAATTATAATTTGGGATTTTACTCATGCCATGAGTCCCACAATGCATTTGTTACTTCTATTGGCCATATACTCATTCTAGAGAGTAATACGGAAATATATCTTGAGTTTACTACACTTCAATGGTAGCAAAATATCCTACATGGATTTAATAATGACCGTAACAAATACTTTTACTTTCAAGAGTAATTTTAGGATATTGCTTCTTCTTTTTAAGGCGTGCATATTAACATAACTTGAATCATGTGCATATAAATTTACTACATGTAAACAGTAGCAAGGTGCAAAAAGACAAGTGGATGGTTACTCAATATATTCTTAGAAGCATCCTAGCATTTTTTCGGGATTATGGTATATGCAAAATTCTAGAATTTATACCAAACATTTATTCATCCCAAAAAGTTCTATGCTAGGAAAAAAAATATGAGCCTCTAAGGTCTGCAGGATTTAGAGAGCTCATTCTGCTATTAACTACGAGGGAAAAATAAAGCCGTGTAGAACAACAATTAAACTGCAGATTTCATGTTGTATACAAGATCTTATATATATGCGGTATATAAGAAATACAATAAATATGCATAAACAGAGGCTATGGTTAATTATTCACAGATACCCCAATAATTATAATTTTCCCAAGAATTACAGGGGTTACTCTACAGGAGTACATGCCAGATAAGAAGCCCTTTCTATTTTTCTAGGATTTTATAGATTTTCACATGGCCCAATTAGACACGGGACGATTCCTGTCCAATTGTGTACACTTGCCCACTAATGAACCTGCCATGGTTCGACTTCGACATGGAACACCTCTCTCTTCTCAACCCAACGATGGCGTTCGAGCCGCACGTTAGTGGAGGTATGGCAAGCAGACTGTATTAGCATGCAGTGCAAATCAATGAGCAATTTCCAAGCGTGTAGGCAAAGCGGCATAAAGGCCATAATTTGCGAGATTGACGATGAGTTGGCCCAGTAGTACGCGTAAAGGTTGACACAGCTGCTGCCAGCAAATCGTGACTTGATGTGCGACACGTGCAAACTTCTGGTTTAATGCAATGGAATCTAACTCAATTTCTTACGTAATCTCAACCAATTATATTGGCTTCTTGCAATTCGATTAGTCAACGATTCGCTGCAACAATTTCAACGTGTGTTTGTATCCTTCAGGGACATTAATAAATGTTGGCTTCAAGCCTAACTTTCAAATATCATGGTCTCTGTGGCGTACAAGCCACGATCATTAGCAGGGAAGAGTAATTCAATGGCATATAGTGTGAGCCCGTACAGCGTTCAGGCCGTACGCCATGTATGTAAGACACAACAGAGTTCAGTCATGTTGTAGAGAACGGGCGACATACGTCACATACTTCTAGCATGCATGATATATGATCGGCATATTTTCCTTTTTTTTATATATATATTAACCCTAGATGCAACCTCTGTAATTATTTATTGTATATATGTATATACTTCAAGTATATAAGTACTTAGGTGTACTATTCTACATGTACGTAATACCAGATTGATGGCAGGTATAAGCAAGCAACAGGGAGATCAATAGTGATTCGTCATGCTTCTTGCATGTACGTATATGTACTGTAGATAAAGATTCTATACGGCATTGAAAATATAGACTTGCTCGAAGGCCAGCACATCAATCAAGTAATCTGTGAGATCTTTTTCGTACCTTTGATTCTTGAATTCAAGAAGAAGCGAAGGCTGTCACGTAGGACAATTCGGCTAGGCCGTGGGGACCTGCCCGGCGTGGCGATGAATCGATGCGGTGTAGATTCGTAGCGGCAGAGGTAGCAGATCCGTTCCGCTAACAACATCGGGGATGTCGACGTCGTCGGAGTAGCTACGGGCGTACGCGCCGCACGAAAGGCGTCGGTGCTGAAGATCGGGCGGCAGCTTCAACGGCGATGTCGGCGAAGAGCTTGTCGCTCGATAACGTGTTGTGAAACATGTTGTCACGTTAGACCTTCCCCCTCTCCGTCTCTCACGATCACGTAGTAGATGAAAGTAGAACAAGTAGACACAAGATGTAGGGAGACTAATCTTTATTCATCTGAATAATCATAATTACAACATAGAGCTCCCACATATATATAGTCCTGCCAAGGTCTAAGAGTTTCGGTAAGAGCCCACATACGAACGGACTAGGATTAGGATTCCTCCTTCTCCTTTCCTTCTAGGACAGAGTCCGTGTGTTTTACAACAGATATGTCTGTTTCGTAATATATCAAGTATTGAAGTTGTAGGTCATGAAACTTCATTGACTTCATGTACAAAGAGTGGTATGTTGTTCGACATACTCCCTCCGTTTCAATACTTGCAATTCTTTGACTCATATAAAGCTGTGTTTGACCTCTCGCCTTATTCAACTTTTTTAATAAATATTACCACTTTTGTTATGACTTATTACATCACTAAAGATATTATAATGACGTTTTGTTTGTTTTATAATTTACATAAAAAATTTAAATAAGACGAGCAGTCAAACACGATTTTTATATGAATCAAAAGAATTAAAAGTATTGTGGAACGGAGGGAGTACTAGCTGAGGCAGGGGTGGACACCATTTATTTTATGAAATAAAGACCGCACATATGATTTTTGGTCAAAATATTTTTTTTTTCTTACAGAGTTGCACAGACGGCTATTTAGGTAGGTGGGCAATGTTAGTGGACAAAGTAACCAAAAACTGAGTGGAAGTGGAAGTGGAAGTGGTTAGGTGATGAAGGCTTCTTTAGCACAACTCGAACCTGTTCTGGCATTCTATATATGTCAACAACTACTAGCCTCGACGAATTATATAATAATAAAAAGTACATGTAGGGATACAATAGTTAGGCTTAATTGTTTGTGGACAGCCTGCCTTAGCATCCCTAAGTGCATCATATCAAATAAGTAGGAACACAAAAATCGCTCAAAGAACAACTCTAAAAATTTGGTAAATCCAATCCTAATCTTATTTTTTGGCAGAATGGAAAAAATCTTCTTCCAACAAGTCTATCCTATCATGTGGTGTCACTTTTTTTTTTTCAACATTTGCAATCGTCTCGACCGCCAGTACTTGGAGGTATGCTGGAATTGAATATCATGCCTTTGTTTTCAGATCTGAGACACTTGAGGTTCTTAGGATGCTGGCAATGGTTGGCCATGGATGTGGGGCTGTGGTGTCCAGCTTTGGATGTGGGGGTGACCACCGTTAGGAGGTTCATTAAATTGGATCTCTAGCCACTACTTTTAGATCTTAGAATACTAGGATCTAGAGCAGCAGATGGAGTTTTGTTTTGAATATTCTAGATATAAGTTACTCCCTCCATCCCAAATTGTAAGTTATTTCAAAAATTATGGAGAATACAAAGCTTCTCAAGTTTGATTAAATTTATATGACAAGATAATAACATTCATGATGCAAACTAAGTATCATTAGATTCTTAATTAATTATATTTTCATAATATACTGTTGTAGACTCATTCATAGGCAGGAAATTCCGGCATAAGGCCAGGCAAGCCGCTGCCACCAGCAGTGGCTAGGCATTTTCTTAGATGTTTAAGAAGTCAATAAGCCACATGCAGTGGCTGGAATTGTTAGCTATTCTTGGATAACATGCAGCTCACCTTAGGGAGTGCTCGTGCTCATTCTATAAGGGCACCATAGATTGTAATAGGGAAGGCATCGAAGGAAATAAAATCTCCCTAAGGCAGGGTGGGTTCTCCTTCGACGGCACCACGCGGCGTTTCAGCCGTGGCTGCCGGCGACAAGACCACTTGCCAGAATTCCTCGCTACCCACCGTTCCAATTCATAGTCTCACTCACTCCCCTCGTTCTCCCCCTGCAAGACTCCAAGGCGGCAACGCCGTATCAATTTGGTATCAAAGACCTCTCAGGGTGCATCGACAACCATGTCCGGCACTCCGATCGATCTTGCGCCATGGACGAAAGTCGGATAAATTCGATCGCTCTTCGCTCAGCTCACCACCATCACCAACCGACTCAATTCCCATGATTCCCGCCTCGTGTGTGCGGAGACCGGCAGACCGACACACGGCAAGGGCGCTAGCGGGATGACGAACAAGAAGGCATCGACGACGTAACGACGCGAAGCTGCCTGGTCTCAGACTCCACGATCGCCGCTGGCAGCACGGCGCGCGCGCTGGGATCGCGACTACGACACGGCCGCTGCACGGCATTTACGACTTCGCGGCCAAGACTGGGACCACGATTTCGACCCGCATGGGTACGACGACAGCAAGGCGCGCTGGGATCATGGGCTCGCCCGCGACGCGAACGACTACGACGGCGCGCGTACGACCGTGACTTCTATAGCCGCGGCGGGTGCGGCCGGCGATCGCGGGCGCGGCGGCTTCAACGATCGTGGCGCGCGCGGCCGAGGACCGCGGCCCGCGCGGGGGCGAGGACCGCGGCCGGGCGCGACACGATCGCGCGGGCGTGACCTGACCGCGGCGGCGCGACCACGACCGCGGGGCCGCTTCCTTGATCACCACCACGAGCCACACCGACCTCCCAAAATCCCCTTCCCGACCTTCAGCGGTGAGGTGGATCCTCCGACATGGCTCAACAAGTGTGAAAATTTTTTCCGTGGGCCACCGTGTTCCGAGGATGAGAAGGTGTGGATGGCGTCCCGTACCTCGGCGGCACCGCGGCAGGAATCGGTACTACCAGATGGAACGCGACCCACGGCATGGTTTCGTGGACACGTTTCGCCCGACCTCATCAACCCCTCCGGGCCACCGATTCGCACCAACTCGATGGAAGAGATCAAGGCCTTGTTCCGACCGGCACGGTGGAGGATTATCGCGGCGCTTCCTCGCGCCGCGCGCGCACCAACAACCTCGACACGCGGACGGTGATCGACACACACCGGCGGGTTGGGTCAGCCCCGCCCATGACGTCGAGATGCAACACCCTCCAATCACAATAGGCTATGAGGCCTCGCGGGCGTTCGGCGGCGCCACGGCAAGGCCCCTACTGTCCAGCGGTTCTGCGGCGCCTCGAAACTCGGCCGCCGCGCCATTGCTCGGCCCAGCGCCCCCTGGTGCCACGGTGCAGGAGGGCAAGACGGAGGGCCGCGACCGCTTTTCGCCGCCTCACGCGGCCGAGATGCATGAGAAGCGGCAAAGCGGGCAATGTTACTTTCCGCAATGAGCCGTGACTGGTGCCAAGGGACCACAAGTGCGCCACCAAGGGTGGTGTCTTCCTCATGGACTGGCGGAGGGCAAGGAGGATCCCCGGCCCGACGTCAACGACGTGGGGAGATCTCCCTCCATGCACTAACCGGCCTCAATTGGCCGATTCCATGCCGTTGCAGGTCACCGTGGGCGGCGCGGTGCGGGCGCCGGGTGGATACCGGTTCCACTCATACCTTCATTCACTCGGCGCTCGCGTAGCATTTAGGCCTTACCGTGTCCCCACGCCGCGGGCCTTAATGTCTTTGGTGGCCAATGGTGATCGGTTGCGCAGTCTGGCGTGTGTCTCGCTACCCCAATCACCATTGGTGGCGAGACGTTCTCCATCGATCGCTCGCGCCGACTTGGGCAGCTTCGACCTGGTCCTCGGCGTTCGGTGGCTCGCGAACAGTGGGGGCCAATCGTCTGGGGATTTCAGCGCTCTAGCGATGTCATTACGGTACAACGGCGGTCCCATCATCGGACCGGTGTGAGCAGCCCGGGCGTGGCCATTCGCACCATGGCTGCTCCCGCACGATCCTGGAGGAGTTGCTGTAGTCCTACGTGGACATCTTCGAGGAGCCTCACGGCCTTCCGCCACCACGCCGCCACGACCATCGGATTCACCTCCTACCGAGCACCCCGCCCGGTGGCGGTGCGTCCGTATCGGTACCCACGGCTCCTCAAGGATGAAATCGAGTGGCGGTCGCGAGGACATGCTTGGCCAAGGGATCATCAGGAGTCGACTTCACCATTTTCCTCCCCGGTGCTCTCTGGTCCGCAAAGCACGGCGATAGTTGGCGCCTGCGTTGACTACCGCGCCCTCAACGACGCCACCGTGAAGGACAAGTTCCCGATGCGGTGGTTGATGAGCTCTGGACGAGTTGAAGGGTGCCCGCTTCTTCACCAAGATTGACCTACGCGGCGGGTACCATCGGTGTGCATGCACCGGACGGCGTCGCCAAGGCGCCTTCCGGACACACCATGGGCACGCCGAGTTTTTCGTCATGCCCTTCGCCTCACCAACGCGCCTACTACCTTTCAAGCACTAATGAAGCGACATCTTGAAGCCGTATCTTCACCGCTTTGTGCTTGTATTTTTGATGATATTTTGATATTCAGCTCATCTTGGCGGAGCACTTGCAAAGATGTGCGCATAGTGCTTCAGCAAATGCGCGACCACCACCTCTTCGCCAAGCGCTCCAAATGCTTCTTCGGTGAACCCTCGGTGGCGTACCTTGGCCACATCATCTCAGTGATGGTGTCGCCATGGATCCAAAGAAAGGTGCGGGCCGTGGAGGCATGGCCTCGACCGCATTACCGCGCCTTACGTGGATTCCTTGGCCTCACCGGTACTACCGGAAGTTCATCGCCGGGTACGGCGGTGTGGTCGGCCTGGGACGGCCCCTTTCAAAGGGGGAGGCCTTCTCTCGACACTGGGGCGAGGCGGCCTTCATCGCCCTCAAGACGGCGCTGATCTCGCGCCCCTATCGCAGCTACGGACTTCGACAAGCGCTTCATCGTGGATGCGATGTGTCGGGGCTGGGTTCGTGTGCGGTGCTCCACCAAGGCGATGGCGTGGGTATACGGGGCCGCGTGCCGCAGCCCCACCACGCCAAGCTTCCGGCCTATGAGCGCGAGCTCATTGGGTCTGGTTAAAGGATGCGCCACACCTGGCGGCCCTATCTTTGGGGTCGTGCCTTCACCGTACGCACCGACCATTGGAGTCTCAAGTTCATCCTCGACCGCGCCTAACAACAATCCCACAACACACGTGGGTGACCAAGCTGTTAGGGCTACGACCTCGGTGTCAGTACCGCCCGGGAAGCCGCACACAAGTGGCGGACGCGCTTTTCTCGCCGTGATGAGGACATCCCCGCAGTCCCGGGGCCATCTCTGCGCCCTCTTCGACATGTATGACGCTCTCTGCGGGAGGAGCAGCAGATGGACGAGCAAGCAAAGGCCCTCCGGGGCCAGCTCGCGCCGAACCGCCCCACCTGGCTGGGCAGTCGATGGCATCTTTGTACAAGGGTCGCCTCTTTGTTCCAGATGCCTCGGCCTTATGGCCACACCGCTGCGGGATGCACATGATGTTGGGCACGCAGGGCGCCCAGAAGACATCGCACCCGGTGAGGGCATCCTTCTACAACATCCACGACCATCGCCGTCCGCGACTTCATCCGCATGCCTGCTCCGTGTGCGGGAAGAACAAGACCGAGCACCGCACCCGGCTGGTCTCCTTCAGCCCACCGCCCTGTTCGGCCAATGTATGGAGCGACATTGCTATGGACTTCGTCGAGGGATTTCCGCGCGTTGGAGGGAAGTCGGTCGTTCTCACCATTGTCGACCGATTCTCAAAGATGGCGCATTTCATCGCCCTCGGCCACCCCTACTCTAAGACCTGCGATCCGTCGCGACGTGCCTTCGCCGGCGACATTGTGCGCCTCCATGGATTTCCGTGCTCCATTGTGAGTGATCGAGATACGGTCTTCACGGCCAATTCTGGGGAGGAGTTGTTCGGTGGCGGGTGTCAAGCTGCTCCGGAGCTCCGCTTTCCATCCACGCGACGGGCCGGTCGGTCCCGAGGTGACCAATCGCACCATCATCATGTACTGCGGTGCCCCCTCGCTGGTGACCGTCCGCGTTCGTGGCTGCAAAGTGGCTTCCATGGGCGGAATATCGCTTCAACACATCATATCGGTCCGCCCTCCGCACCACTCCCTTTGAGGTTGGCCGGGCTCCACCCACCTATTTGTCCTACACACCAGGCACAGCTAGGGTAGCTACGATCGACCAGCAGCTCCGTGACCGTGACACCTTCCTGGAAGAGATCCGGGAACGCTTGCCGCTGGCCCAAGATGTCATGAAGGAGCACCGAACAAGAAGAGGCGTCATGTAGAGTTCATGGTCGGGGACTGGGTTTGGCCGCGGCCGCACCAACATGCTCTGACAATGGGCATCACAGCAGCTTCCTCCTCCAAGCTTGGGCCTCGATATTTTGGCCCCTACCATGTTCTAGAGAAGATAGGCGCTATGGCATATAGGCTCCGTCTCCCTCCAAAGGCCCGCATCCACGACGTGTTCCATGTGGCCTTATTGAAGAAATACAACCGGCGACCCACCAGCAACCACCATGCCATTGCCAATCCTCTTGCGTGGTCGCGGTGGTGCCTACTCCATCCAAGGTGGCTCGGGCACGCTTGAACCGGGGACAATGGCAACTGCTGGTGAATTGGGAGGACCGAACAGCTGCTGACGCGACTTGGGAGTCTATTGCAGAGTTCAAAGAACGCTATCCGGAGTTTCAGCTCGCGGACGAGCTGTTTGTTAGGGAGGGGGGAAATGTTGTAGACTCATTCATAGGCAGGCAATTCCGGCGTAAGGCCAGGCAAGCCGCTGCCACCAGCAGTGGCTAGGCATTTTCTTAGATGTTTAAGAAGTCAATAAGCCACATGCAGTGGCTGGAATTGTTAGCTATTCTTGGATAACATGCAGCTCACCTTAGGGAGTGCTCGTGCTCATTCTATAAGGGCACCATAGATTGTAATAGGGAAGGCATCGAAGGAAATAGAATCTCCCCGAGGCAGGGTGGGTTCTCCTTCGACGGCACCACGCATGCGTTTCAGCCGTGGCTGCCGGCGGCGAGACCACTGCCAGAAATTCCTCGCTACCCACCGTTCCAATTCACAGTCTCACTCACTCCTCTGTTCTCCCCAAGCACTTCAAGGCGCAACGCCGTATCATATACTTATTTGATCTCATAAATATATTTAGATTTCTCTATAATTTTGATCAAACTTGCTATGTTTTGACTCGAGTATTATTGGAATGACTTAAAATTTGAAACGAGGGGGGGTAGTAGGTGGCAGGGATGGCTGCTTGTGACACTGCCGGTGGGGTCAGTGTCGCACAGGCAACATCCAATCATTTAAGCGGGCTTGTTATTTTGTTTTTTATCTCTTTAGGGCTCATTTGGATATAGTGTAAGAAAAGGCACGCGGGTTTGGTCCCCAAAGCTATTCTGTTACCTGAACATGCTGCCCTGTTTCTGCTGAAATTCCATGGGTACCATTTAAAAACATAGATATATAAATCCCGGCCAATCAAAAAAACATTCAACGAACTCAGAAGAAAATAACGGATTTTAAACATGCAATTGTAATATGGAAAATCAGTAAGACTAATCTTTGAACGACCTAATGCACATATTAGATAGAAAAGGGGAATTAATTTACTAATTCAAAGCACACAAACTCTTCAGCTCATAGGGCAACCAAACTAGAACTCTGATCTTACAGAAAGCTACTCATCACCATTGGCTTCAGGGAATACAAACCCTTCATCTCATAGGGTAACCAAACAGATAAACTTTGTCTAACATAAAGCGACTCATCACCGTTGGCTGAACTTTCACTAGTACTCGTACATGATTTGGCTCAACCTGAGTGTTCACAAGAAAAAAAATGAGCTTAGTCCATGACATCTTCATTCTCATCCAACAAGTGAATCAATGCAACAGTTGTAAGCTCTGCCTCAACCCTGCACGCCAAAAAATAACAGTCTCAGAGAAGGCACTTGCCATATACATTCAACAGGTAATTTATCACTTACATGGTAAAGGTACATGGCAAAGGCAACAATTTATATTAAACCAGATAAATCATTGTCAAATCTTAACCTAAGCAACAAGAAATAAAGAGCACATACTTAGCTAGCTGGATATGTACAACAATACAAGTCCATGTTTGTCAAAGGTGAACACTTGAAAAGGTATATGCATATGCAAATGAAAGCTGAAACCTTGTATTCTAAAAAAATGTGAAAATAAATATAGAACGCACAAATCTCTATTTCTAAACCATGAAGAGCTACACAACGATTGAAAATGAGCAGTCTAAAAAAAAAAACAATTGAAAATGAGAGAATGAAGCTCCTAACATTTACATCTCTAAATGAATGGAGAAAAACGAACTCTTAAGAAACGGGTGTATGAAGTCCTTCACATGAGCAAGCGAACAAGCAAAAACGTAGAGCAAGTGTACTGGATTGTTCAGGCTAGGGAGAGAGAGAGGAAGAGAGGAGTCCGGGAGTAAAGGTTTCCATTTTGTCCAGGTTGGAGCCACCGGCCAAAAATTTAAATGCAGATGTCAGTATTAATATATTTGATTAGTTGTAGGAAGCGTAGGCAACCTAGGAAGAATGTTACAAAAGCTGTGCAACCTAGCACCCCGCGGAGGCTGACTAAAGAATAAATCCTACGGATAGTCCAGGAAGGGTCACTAAAAGGTAAGAACTACTAGCAAAACATGCTTGTACGTTGCAACAGGAGAAAGACTTCAGATTGGCCAATCAACAAGGAGCAAAGAAAGAGGTTACCTGCAACGTGCAACTATGCTAGCAGTTCTCTCCTGGCTCGCTTGCTCCGGCATTCCGATATGAGATTATGGTGCATAAATTTTCAACACTATCCAATTTAAGATAGGACACAACAAAATGGATAGGAAAAAAAAGGCACGTTATGAAACTGGACTCCGTGTAGAAGCAGAAGGGAAAAAACGAAATCTAAGAAGAAGAAGAAGAAGTCGGACACACGTTGTACTAAAGGAAGAAAAAAGTAACAATCGTATGGGGAAAAAGAAAGGTGATAGACTCCAATTTTCAGGTGTTATTATCTTTTCCTATTTGGTTTAAGCCTCCTATATTCAAGTTATTTATTTAATTAGCGGCTTATGAGTCCGGGTCACATAATAACCCAATATGTTTTGGATTATATCTATATCTATGTAAGTGCGGACTGAAGAAACTCTTCATTATCAAATACTTGGCTAGAGGGATACGGACCAAAAGAACGGATGTTGACAGACCTCTCATGCTCCAATTCTTGCTCTAGGTCATGCCTGCTTGTTCTTGATTTAAAAAAAATCTGGTTGCTGAAGTTTACAGAAAGAAAAGGAATCTAAAGTCAAAAAAAATCTACCATCATTGCAGTTCTTGTGCAGCGCCATATGAAGGAGGATATACAGATATTCTGTGAATTGCATTTTTTAAAGCACTTCTAACATCAGTTGTGTTGATCACCTCATAGCATTTGATAGTCTGCTCTTAAAAAGTGCATTAGGCATTTTTTTTACCCTCATAAAATCATTCGACTCAATCACCTGTGTTGGCAATTGACGGCCTATTACTTTCAGTTCCCATCTTGGTGTCTACTTCAACTTGCATTTATGGCTTCCTATTGAGATTTGCAACGTTTTTGTTTTGATATAACTGAATTAGGTTGCCCAGTTTGTTGCAAAAATTGCAATGGTAACTTGTAAGCTTTCTCTGCAGGAGATCTCCAAAGCCATACCACCTACTCATCTTGTAGCACTAGGTACCGTTTGAGCCTTTGAGCTCAGCTCAGTCAACCACCTCACTACTAAAACATTCAACTGAAACACCCTACATGTGTTTCATGAAATGCATGCAAGGAGCATCCACCATTGTGCTCAGGATTAATTGATGAGGGTATGGCAAAGATCATATTAAGATGATTTCAGATCTCATAATTTTATTACATTAGCTATTTCATGGAGCAATAGATATTTTTTCGACTATAGTGATTCGATTTCAAATTTCTTTGACATCTTTTACAACCATAGCCAACATCTGGACAAGCATACATTAACTTAATGACTATTGACTGGTTGATAAGCTGTGATGGGTAATAATACCCTATGAAATAATGGAAAAGGAAGTGTTCACATGTTTTGACCTTAAGCTTTGAATTATCAATACTGAAATTCCTTTGTCTTTGAGTAATCATATTTCTAAGTAATGAAACCTAGCAATGACCGCATCATAGGACCTTTATTTTTTGGAGCGCATCCTATTGTAGTATTTTTTTTTAGCCCCAATCAAACACCAGTGAGTGGGCACTTTACAACACTCAAACTAGGTGGAATTTGCGTATTTGTTGCGGGTATGCAAAAATAATTTTAATCTAGATAAGAGCAATGTAAAAGTAATTTCAGTAATGAACTAAATAAAAAGTGTCATGATAATCTTAGATCTTCAACTTCATGAGAGAAAATATGGGTCACTAACAGTGAAGGATAATATTTGGAACTTAATGCACAACACAAAAATTCTCAGTTGTGGTAAGAATAGATTTGGTATGAGAAAGTACTAACATGCTTGATCATTAATTGAAAGTGTTAGTGGGGCTGTTTAGGTGGCATGCTTGCATGTTTGAAGGTGTTAATGGGGGCATTAGTGGGGGCTGCTTAGGTGGCATGCTTGCAGGTCGAGAAAATTTCTTAGTGAGGATTCTCTGTATAGGTGCAGTAGATTCTGCACTAAAAAACTTGGTTTATACCTGTCACTCACATATCAATAAATTAAGATTTGGTGGGACTTAAAATATGGTACACCAGACCAATAGTGCACAGCTAATCTACTAGCACATTCCAAGGCGCGGCAAGCCGCACCATTTATCTAGTTTAACTAATTTTTCTGTAAACTTTTGTTTCCAATAAATTTGTTGACACAGTGCAAAAGCTTTTTCAGATGTGATTGAATGATAAGCCTAAAGTTCCTTTCTGGTACATGGAGGGGTCTGATTTCTTCAAGATCGTCCATAAAAGCAATTACTAAGTTACAGTATTGAATTAGTCGCAAACAAAAAAAGTTACAGTATTGAATTAGAATTGTCAGGCAGGAGCTTTTTTTAAGATAAAGGATATAAAATTCAGCTTCATCTATCAGAAGATAGAATCAGACCAATTATTATAAAATTCCGCACAATACTTAGTTATGGCTGTATGCAACAGACAACCTCACACACGGAAACAAAAGGCAAAAGTTCTTGACTAAGCATAACCATTGTGTCTCTGCGAAAGCCACCCATTGGACTGAAGAAATCAAGAGCCGGCGTTTCTAGGTGCAATGCCACAAAGGTCATTTGGTCTGAAAATCCTCATGCCGTTGCAGATTTTCCCATTGACATAGCTAGTGTGTTCCTCGGAATAGTACCTACAAAAATGATTTTGGGTCTGCATTTGTCAAAAACCACCTCGTTCCTAGTTAACCAGATTGACCAAAGAAGAGAGCTGCAAGCGATGTTAATAACAATGTATTATACTTTTTATTGCTCAATTTAGACCAATTATAAAACAGATCATTTAATCAAAGGTGGGGCAATTTCCAAATAATATATGTATAGAACGCCAGAGAAATTTAGCATGAAAACAATAAAAAAGGAGGTGTTGAATCAACTCTAAGGAGTGACAGAAAGAGCAGCTAAGGTCTCCATGCCAGTTTCTCCTTGCCAAATTATCTCTGGTCAAGATCACACCTCGTTTTAAATACCACATAAAAACCTTAATTTTCATGGGTAACTTTGTTTGCCAAATATCCTGTGACACTCTCACCTCATTGTTAATTAACGCAGCGTACATAGACTTGACTGTAAAGCTATGTGAGGCTTTTAAACCCCAAATAAACACATCTCTTTCCTCACGCAAGTTAACATGTTGTAGAGAAGTTACTATACGGTTCCAATTAACCAAATTTGCTCCCACCAAATTTCTTCTAAAAGAAATACTTAGTAGAGGAGCACTCATGACTTTGGCTACAATATCTTGTTTTCTCCTTACAGTGTTAAACAACATCAGGAATCTAGATTTGAGAGGTTTATTGCCTAGCCAAGTATCTAACCAGAACCTTGTTTGTGTCCCATCATTTATCTTAAAATGTCCTAACTCCATAAACTTGTCTTTTACATTCATAAGACTCTTCCAAAAATGTGAATCAGTTGGTTTTTTTTACAACTCCCTAGAATTTTATCTTTAATGTACTTATTTCTTAAAAAATCTTGCCACAACCCTTCTTCATTTAATAATTTGAATAACCACTTACTTAGCGTAGACACTTATTTTGGATCTCCAAATTTAGAATCCAAAGACCCCCTTGGTCTTTAGGTTGCTGCAATACCTCCCATTTGGCTAGCCTATACTTTCTCTTATGCTGATCATTTTGCCAATAGAAGCGTGATCTGAAGCAATCAATTTTTTCCAAGGGACATCATAAACATCGGTAAGCTAGAAAGCACTGAGTTTATAAGGACCAACCGATCCCCTATAGAAAGGAGTTTGCCTTTCCAACCACTTAGTCATTTCTCTATTCTTTCTTCAATGATTTTCCAATCTTTATTGTTTAATTTTCTAAAATGCATAGGCAGTCCCAGATAGCGAAATGGAAAACTACCAATGGCACAACCAAACAAGCTGCGAATAAAACTCTTCGTGTTCTTTAGCTCGGCCAAAACAAAAGACCTCACTTTTATGAAAGTTAATCGTCAAGCCAAAAATTTGTTCGAATGTGCTAAGCAGTAATTTCATATTTACTGCCTTTTCGATATCGTGGCTCATAAAAATCACAGTGTCATCCGCATACTGAAGTATTGATAGGCCATCCTGAACTAAATGAGAAATTACCCATTCTATTTGACCCGCCTCCTTTGCTCTGGCAATGAGTATGGCCAACATGTCCACCACTATGTTAAATAGTATAGGAGACATGGGGTCACCTTGCCTTAAACCTTTCTTGGTCGGAAGTAAGATCCTAATTGATCATTAACCTTAATATTGACATTGCCTCCCCTGTGTGAAATGTTGTATCCAATCGCACCACTTATTTGAGAATCCTTTCATACGTAGTGCTTGTTGTAAAAACTCCACTTTACTTTATCATAGGATTTTTCAAAGTCGATTTTAAAAAATCACACCATCCCTTTTTTTGTGTGTAGTTCATGAATCGCTTTTTTGTGTAAAAATGACAAGCACCTTCCATATTGTTTCTACCTAGCAAGAAAGCCGTTTGAGTGGGTCTTATAATTTTTTGAGCTATGGTATTTAATATATTAGTTGCTACCTTGGTGAAGATTTTGAAAGAGGCATTCAATAAACAAATGGGCTGTATTGTTGAACGACTCTTGCATCCTTCTTTTTGGGAAGCAAAATTATATTACCAAAGTTAAGGCGATTAAGAGGCAGATTTCCTTGATGAAAGTCGAGAAAATAAAGTCATCGAATCATCCTTAAGTACCCCCAGAACACTGATAGAACTCCGAAGGAAAACCATCGTGGGGCTAGGTGCTTTGTTATGCTCCATTTGGAAAATAGCCGCTCGATTTCTTCCATAGAGAATGTCTCGATTAATAACTCATTTTCTAGAGGCGAAACTTGAGGGATGTCATCTGTTCGGGATTCATCTAAAGAAACTGATAACTCTTCAGGTGGACCAAACAGATTCTTATAATAACTTGTAATATGATTCTTAAGTTGAGCATCACCAGTTATTATGTCATTGCCATCCTCAAGTTGGAAAATACGAGTTTTCCTATGCCTACCATTGGCTACTAGGTGGAAAAACTTTGTGTTGGCGTCACCTTCCAACAAATGTTTAACCTTAGCCCTTTGGTACCACTTCAGTTCCTCTTCTCTAAGCAAATCAGCTAACCTTTCATTTAACACATGTTTTAAATCCCTTTAGACTCACTTAGTAGGACAATTTCTGCCTTTTTATCGAGCTCATCCAACTTGTCTAAAAGATTAGACTTTTCCTTCTTGTAAACCCCACTAACATGTTTCGCCCATCCTCTAAGGTGTTGATGGAGTCTTCTAATTTTCGTTTGCCACCTTTCTATGGGTGAACCGAAAGTGGTGGTAGTTTGCCATATCTCTGTCACCATCTCACGAAAACCATCTCTTAACAACCAGCCAAGTTCGAACTTAAACTGCGGCTGATAAGTTGAGGGCGATTTATTCGTTGAGAATAGTAGAGGTGTATGATCTGAAATCTCGAGAGAGAGAGCATGAACTGTGGAATGAGCATATTTTGACTCCAATTCTGTACACACTAGAACCCTGTCTAATTTTTCAAAAGTTTGGTTTGGTAAATTATTGGCCCAAGTATATTTCCTCCCGATAACTCTAATTCTCGGAGGTTTAAAGCATCAATTACTGCATTAAATAAGAAAGACCATCTATCATTATAATTGTCGTTGTTTTTTTCTCGTTTGGTCTACGAATAATGTTAAAGTTACCACCTATTATGATAGGTATAGCATCCTTTGAACATACTCGTGCTACCTCGACAAGAAATTAGACTTATAATCTGCTTTGATCTGTTCCATAGATTGAGATTAAATTAAAAATGAAGTCATCTTCTTTATTGCTTGGTTTGAATTGAATGAAAAAATCCCCTTCCTCTATTTCCCCAATATCAAAAGTTGATAAGTGGACGTCTAAGATCATGGCACCGGATCTTCCTCATGGAGCCATACAATGCCAAATAAAGACTCTACCAGCACAGATAGTGTTTAGTGTGGATTGAGAAAAGCTAGCTCTACCAGTTTCCGATAAGGCAATAAAATCTAGAAATTTTTCCCTTGTTAAATCTGAAAGAAATCTATACTTTTTGCCATCTGCGAAACCATTACAATTCTAGAAAATTCCTTTCATTTTAACTGATTTTTATTTTTTTTATTTTTACTACTTTTTTATGCTTTTGATGAGGGTGCGCTTGATGCTTCTTTGATATAGGGGTTTGTAGACACAATTGATCACAACCCCCATCACCTAATCCCTCTACAAGCTCTGAACAAATAAAGTTAAGTGTTTCTAAATCAACACTATCATCATTAGAACAAGCACTTGAAGCATCATCTATCCTCTCAAAATTTTCTCCTCTAATCTTGGCATCATCTCTTAATCTATTAAATTCTATGTCTCTTAAATTCTTTAAAGAATTAAAAACATCATTATCATTTTTTCCTAGAACAATACCTATCGCATTTGTAGAAGAACATAAAGAAGCATCATTTCTTGTAACAAAGGAAATAGATTGTGACGAATTACCTTTGTCCGAAGATGCCTCGAGATTTTTGGTTGCTTTTAGCCTTGCTGCTTTCTCCGTGGAATCCTAATCCACTGTGGAGGCAATCCTCTTGCTCATTCTTGTAGGAGATGTGATCCCCTCAGCTTTACTCTTATCTACTATCCCAGAGTCTGTTTTGGATGATGCCTTGGTAACTTTGTGTAAGGTCCT
This sequence comes from Hyparrhenia diplandra, assembly GCA_015847255.1. Classification (NCBI taxonomy): domain Eukaryota; kingdom Viridiplantae; phylum Streptophyta; class Magnoliopsida; order Poales; family Poaceae; genus Hyparrhenia; species Hyparrhenia diplandra. The sequence goes on from JADLZK010012327.1 coordinate 64,444, forward strand.
AGATGGCTAGAGGGGGGGTGAATAGCCTATAAAATTTTTCTACAAACTCACTTAACAAACCGATTAGTATAACAAATGGCGAATATGCGGTTTGCGCTAGCTCTAGTGATCTTGCAAGCCTTCTAGTGACAAGACTAAATATGCTATGATCTCTAAGTCACACAAGGTCTATGTCACTACTCTATCTAGTGATCAATCCTAATATGATCCTTATGCTAGCAAGAGCAACTACACAAAGCAAGGCTAGCTCTCTACTCAATGTAAACTAGGAAGGTAAATACAAGAGTAAGAGCGATATACCAACTCGTAGAGGCAATGTACCAATCATCGGGAAGTAGATGGACAATCAATCAACACAAGATGATGAACCAATCACCGAGACAATGAACAAGTTGATTTGTTCACCCGGAGTTCACTTGTACACCGACAAGCTACTCTCCAGTTGTGCCGACCAACACAAGGATGGTGTTTGAGCTAGGCGGTGCCCTTGCTAGCCTCAACGCACCACTCATAAGTGAGGTACCCAAGACACGAGCAATGTATTCCTTGCACTTTGTCTTCCCGACGAGGAGTGTGTGATCCTCTCACAAATTCGCCCGGAGGTGGCCAAGAACAATCACCAACTCTTGCCAACGCCTCCACCAAATCACCAAGCCGGCTAGGAGCGGTGTCTCCAAGAGAAACAAGAAACCAACCGGCTCACAACGATCCACAAGTGCCTCTAGATGCAAGAACTCGATGCAAATGCACTTGGATCACCTCTTCTCTCAAGAATGAAGCTCACAAGCAAGAATGAGAGAGAGGGAGTGTTGTTGCTCAGCTCTAGGGTGTTAGGAATGATTCAAATGACCAAGAGAGAGAGAGAGCAATGGCCGGCCAAAGGGGTATAAATAGGCCACACCACGAAATGTGGCCGTTGGGGAGAAAGCCACGCTTTTCGCAGCCGACGGACACACCGACCGGACTCACCGGTGAGTCCGGTCGGTGGGGTCCGGCCACAACCGACACGACCCAACCGACCCGCTGACCCCCCGCCACCGCGGCGCGTCGGTCGCGGCGTCCGTCGACAGCGTCCGTCAAAGACCGGATGCTTCCGGTCGGTGGGTCCGGTCACCCGTCGACCATCGAGCCAAAAACATGCTCTCTGGGGACGCGACCACCGGTGCGTCCGGTCACTTTTTCTCCTTTTCGGTCGCTGAGTCCGGTCACCGACCGAAGCCGCGAAATTCGTCGTTGTGTTGCCGTTTCTTCGCCTTTGCTCCAAACCGACTTCCGTCACTTGTTTCTTGTTGCCGATACGTCGAAGAACACCTCGACACCATGTGTTAGCATTTCGAAAAATATTTTCGTCAAGTGCGGAGTTAGCTCTTAAGGTTAGAATGCATGCATATGAATTTTGAACCTAAAGGCACATGAGGACCGATATGTACGATAAGTTTCCCCTCTTAATAGTACGGCTTATCAATCCTATAATCACTCACACCCTCTATGGTGTCTTGAGTGTGAAATCAAAAGCCCTATGGTTATACCTTTGCCTTGGGGACAATTGTTCTCCAAACCTTCAAGTTGGACACTTGATCACCTTTTGGATCATCTCGATCCACCATCCATGATCACATGCTCCAATCTTGCATGACCAATCTCCAATCTAATCAAACACTTAGCATTGAGAGATTAGTCCTTAGGTGTCACTAATTATCCAAAACCAAACTAGAGATCTTCACTTTGCATATCTCAATACTATTAAAAGTCAGACTTGACTAAGAGAGCAACACTACAGGTTTATTGACTAACTTCCCAGACTTGTTTTGAGTGGTAGTATGGTTTCCTGCATCCATCAGCTTAACCACCTCATTGACGGCTTGTTGCTGACCATGGGCAGGGGCTCCACTACCAAGGGGTGTCATCTTTCGGCTCTCTATCTATATCCATCGTCTCCCCTACAGGTTTCTCATTGGGAGCTCCATCTTTAGGCTCAGTCCCTTCAGGTTCTCTATCTTTAGGATCACCCTCCTTGGGAGTGTCCATATCGATCAATCGTGGCTCACCCGGTAGGGATTATCCTCCTCAACCCTAAATCGTAGCCCGTATACATGCTCACCAATAACCACATCCACTAAATCGGGGATAAGATTAGGTGCCCAGCACTTCTACTTTCATTCTTGATTTGCGGTGTTATTAGCAAAGATCATATCAAAAGCTCTTGGTACACCTAAGATAGTTCCAACCGCCCAAATGATTGGGAATTTTTCTGAACTCTTTAGGTAGTCCTCTGAACTGTACCCACACTTTGTCTATCTCATACTTAAACACATCATTATCAATGCCTTTTTCACATCTAATCTTGCCTGTCACAACTTTGGCATCCATCGTGCCCCAATTAACCATAGTATTTAGTAGGATAGCTGATGGAAAATTAATTACAAAAGAGTCTTTGCCATTTGTCTTAATTTCTCAGTTATGATTTTTGTGGTCAGGTAGAAGTTTTTCCAGTTCCACTGCCAATTCTTGGATAGTAAAGGAACCTTCCATAACACGTACCAAGACAAATTTGCCTTCGACATTATTTTTTTGAATTTTGAGCCACTAGAATATAATAGAAACCTAAATCTTCCACAGCATATCCGCAAGGAATTGCATTAGTATTAGATTTCTTAATATTCTGACAAAGCTTAGTGGCATGATCACCAAAACAAATCTCATAGTAAAGAATAACAGTGCATTCATGGATTGTGTGCCCTTTGGTGTGACAATGGTAGCAATAAGGTTTTCCTTTATTTTTTTGTGCCCCTTTCTCAGATGACTCTGGGATATCTGAATTTTACTTACATCAGAAGCTGATGGGATTATCACCTTCGAAATCTTTGGAGCTGCGACTTGATTGTTGTCCACTATCATCGCAGAGTGACTTGGCAACGCTACACTCCCCCTGGCCACTAGCAACCTCGAGTGGAGGTTGGTGTGCAACGGAGGGGTGGACGGTGCCACCCATTGCCGGCTGGGGCTGCGCTAGCGAAATTTGGGACGTGGCCCCGCTTGAGGAACAATGTTAGCCTCTCGCTGCGGTGGAGGGCTGGAGTTAGCGGGCCGCATCGCCCGCCCATCGCCGGTTGGCGGCCAAGACCGGCCTGGCCAGCCATGCCCGCCGCGGGCGAAGGGGCCCCAGACACGGCGGCGTCCTGGCTGCGGTGTGGGGGCCGGCGTTAGCCAAGAAGCTGCATCACCCCGCCCATCGCCGGTTGGTGGCGAATCGGCGTGGCCAGCCATGGCCGCCCGGACGGAAGGGACCCTAGCCCTCGTGTCCTCCATCTTTGGTTAGGGTAACAGCGAGTAACCCCTTCCTTGCCCTCTACCTCCACCATAGGTGCCTCCGCCGATGTAAGGGCGGTGTCCACGCCAAAGCACCATAGCCCTGGTAACCACCACCACCATAGCCACCATAACCCACGACCGCATAGTTGCCGCGACCACATCCATGCGGCGAGATAGCCATAGCCACAACCGCGTACTCCAAAACCGGGCTCAAAACCGAGATTGAAGCGGGGGGGTTAAACCCCGCTCTTCCCTCGGCCTCCACCAAGATCGCCATAGCCTCCACCGTTTCTTCCACCTTGCGCCGCCATCTCCTCGCCTCGTCGAACAACGTCCGCGAAAGAACGTCCGAGAGAGGAAGGACGAGATGTGGTGTCTTGGGCTGGTTGTGGCGGTGTAGGGTTTTAGAGTTGATCTTGGTTCCAATCTGACTAAACAAAGCATAAAGCCCCCGTGGGCGAAAGAATTTCCCCGGCCCAAGAATAACTATTTACGGATTGACCGCTTGCTTTTGTGTTTGGCGTACACTCCCGTGAAGAGTAGTCACCTCCACTGGTAGTGCCGGGAAATTAGGATCCTTGGTTTTGGGATTCAAAATTTCAAAAATTTTTGAAATAATTCATGGGGCCGAGGTAGAGGGGCGTGTTGGCCACCGTCCTCACCGGCGATCTCCCTTTAACCGAAATCGGTGGCATTTGTGGAGAAGGTTGGCCTCACCTAGGATTTGTTTGGAAGGACGCCGCACTGATGCAGACACCCAATGTTCTCGGTGGAGATACACGATGTGACGGCAGCGGCCCTTGCCATGGAATCCCGGTGTTAACCTTTCTTCGAACCATCGTTTCCACAATTGATTTCGATAACTTGAAAGCACTCGAGTCTAGATCGTTACATTGAAGAGCTTGTTCAGCTCTGACTAGTTGATCCAATGAGAAGCCCGCTTGCTCCGCCTCGTTGATGAACTCAGATGCCGAGAGATCGTCGTCAGAATTGTCGTCGTCCTCCGGCTATGCCTAGAATTTGGTGGGCAGCCTGTCGGCTTGGGGACTGACGGCGTGTACCGGCTTCGCCGTTGATGAGAACTTCGGCCGCCATGGACGCCGCTGGATCATCGCTTGACGACCTTCCTTGCAACAACGTTCCTCGGCACCAACTGTTGAGATATTAGGCAATTTCCAGATTAATTCCATAAAATAAATCATAATAAATAGATCTAGTAGATAAAGCATGTCAAGCATACTAGCATAGCATAAAAACATATCACTGATCATGGCAACAAGTGTAAGCACAACTAGCACACTAGATAGATTGGATAGATTGAACATAACTAACATGAAAATTGGGTCTCAAGAATACCTGGCTGACATTGAGGACAACGTAATGGAGAGGTTCCCGAAAGCGATGCCGAGGTCCTCCAGGTCGATGTCGCTGTCGTCGATTGGCGGTCGCTAAAGAAGTCGAAGAAGTTGTCGGTGAAGACGGCGCTGGGGACGGTCCTCCGCATGTCCTTCCCGGAAGGCGAGCCGTGGCGAAGATCGGGGGAGGCCAGCGCGGACAACACTTCCCAAAAACCTTATTCGCCTTCTCCCGGTGCAGGACAGCAAAGACGATGGTTCCAGAGACCTGCTCGCCCGGTCGCTGGTGCACGCGAACGATCGGGCTGGAGACTTGGCGACGGCGGCGCAGCAACGAGAAGAGGCAAAACCCTAAGCTTTGGATTGGATACGTTTAGCGTGGCCGGTGGTCCGCTTATATAGTCCGGGTAAACCAAGCTCATGACACAATCACGATCTAAACTGGTTAGGACTCGCTATTCATATTTGATTAGAACTCGCAAAACCAAAAGACCAAAAACTAAAAGCTGCAAAAGGAGACCCACACCCCGCAAGGCGAGGAACCGGATTTTCGGCGGACCATGCACGCGCAGATCGTGCGCTGGCGCTTTTCGCCCCCCCCCCGCCAGGCCGAGGCGAGGCGAGGCGAGGCGAAGCAGGCGTGTGTGGAGTTCCCTTTCCCCTTCTCACACTAGACTTGAGAAGGTAGGAACAACTTCCATATTTAAGTTGGTCCTCTCCACCTTCCACAAGCAATGTGGTACTAAAGGATTCCACCACTCCCTACTTTGTACTTCATGAATGGGGCTTTGAGATTTCTTTAGGAATTTCAAAATTTTTATTGGGCCAAGCCCATATAACATCTAAATTCTAACAATCCCCCGCCAGATCTCAAATACCCATTTAGTGATTTTGCTTTGTTTCTCGCTACCGTTTGATATACTAGTGTATCACAGAGACTGATTAAGTTGAACTTCCGCCTAGAACTTCAAGCTACACCTATCCGAACTTGAACAATGGACTACGCCTTGAATTGCAACTTTTTGTGTGAATAAGCTTTGCTCAAAGCCAAACTAGTACTTGGCTGCTAGTAGCCTTTCCCCGTGGGTGGAGCATATACGTCATACTCCTTTGTCTCTTCATGAGCTTACTAGAGATCACCCAAGTCTCATAGACTGCGACGTTTAACAGTCGAACTCATATAGGTATGCCCTTTCAAGAATGCTCTGTAGGATAGCATCTTTACATTATAAAGTCAATAGGACATATTAAGGCATTCTTGCCAACCTACCATACAGAGCCTCATCGCTCTTGAGAGTATTACATCTTCACATAGAGAGTGTTATCATTTTACTCTCCTCAGTTTACCAATAGCTTGTTCTTCCCAGGTCCTTAGTCACGGGATCTCCGATCAAAAAGGTTGGGTTACTACTACTGTAAACTCATATGGGTCTCATACCCATCTCCCTAGATGCAAATTCTATCACATTACGTGATAGCCCTTTTGTAAAGGGATCTACCAGTTTTTTATCTGTCTGTATATAAGACATAGTTATTACTCTGGAGTTTCTCAATTTACTGACAGATTTCAAACGTGTTTTAACGTGTCTTGTTGACTTTGAATTATCCTTAGCACTATTCACCTTAGTGACCATAGTTTGATTATCACAGTTCATAAGGATAGCCGGTACTGGTTTTTCAACCACCGGCAAGTCAGACAAGAGCTCACGCGGGCGACTCGCGCCTCTGCAGATCTTTGTATCTAAAGCAAAGAAGAAGTTACGCTTCTATAGTTGACTTAGTCAAAATAGTCTATTTACAAGACCTCCATGACACTGCGCCACCTCCAAGAGTGAAAACATACCCACTTGTAGCGTAGATTTGAGCAATATCAGAAATCCAGTTCGCATCACTATATCCCTCTAGCACAGCTGGGTGCCCAGAATAGTGAATTCCGTAGCTCATTGTACCTTTAAGATAACACAAGACCCTTTCTAGTACATGCCAATGATCATCACCTGGGTTGGACATATACCTACTCAACTTGCTCACAGCAAAAGAGATATCTGGTCTAGTTGCATTCGCTAGATACATGAGTGAACCAACAATCTGAGAGTACTTGAGTTGATCTCTAGCACACTTCTTATTTTTCCGCAATGTCACACTAGGATCATAAGGTGTTGGAGAAGGCTTTCTATCCATAAAGCCAAAACGGCTCAGGACCTTCTCAACATAGTGAGATTGCGATAAAGTAATCCCACTCTCTTCCTTAATAAGCTTAATGTTTAGAATTACATCAGCCTCTCCTAGATCTTTCATATCAAAATTCTTTGACAAGAAAGATTTGACCTCATTTATAATATCCATGTTTGTTCCAAAGATTAGAATATCATCAACATATAAACATAATATAACAGATTCACCCCCACCATGTCGATAATACACACACCTATCAGCTTCATTAACAATATAGCCAGCACTAGTTAACATAGTGTCAAACTTCTCATGCCATTGTTTAGGTGCTTGTTTCAAGCCATACAAAGATTTCAATAATTTACACACCTTCTGCTCTTCACCTTTTACTACAAACCCATCAGGTTGATCCATATAGATCTCCTCATCCAACTCTCCATTAAGAAAAGTTGTCTTCACATCCATTTGATGAATGATCAGACCATATGAGGCAGCCAAGGATAGTAGTGTTCGAATAGTGGTCATTCTAGCAACAGGTGAATAAGTATCAAAGGAATCTTCTCCTTCCTTTTGAGTGTAGCCCTTGGCCACAAGCCGAGCCTTGTACTTGTCAATAGTACCATCAGGTCTAAGCTTCTTCTTAAACACCCACTTACAACCAATTGGTTTATAACCAAAAGGTAGTTCAGAGAGCTCCCAAGTTCTATTAGAAAGAATCAAGTCCATCTCACTACAAACAACTTCTTTCCAATCATCTCGCATCCGGAGATGCATATGCCTCTGAAATAGAGGTGGGAGTATCATCCACAAGGTACACAATGAAATCATCACCAAAAGATATAGCAATCCTTTGTCTCTTGTTCCTCATAGGAACTTCATTGTCATCCTCCTCAAGTGGTTGCTCAAACAACTCAATAGGAGACTTCGATAGGTATAGTAATATCGGGGAGCTAATTCAGTAGAAAACTTAGCATTGCTACGCATATCTTTCATAGGAAATATATTTTGAAAAAATGTAGCATCACGAGATTCAAAGATAGTATCAACATGCATATCAGAAACTTCAGATTTTACTACTAAAAATCAATAGGCAATTTGTTTGTGAGCATATCCAAGAAAGACACAATCTACCAGTCTTTGGTCCAAGCTTACGCTTCTTATTAATTGGAACATTGACTTTTCGCCAAGCATCCCCACGTGCGCAAGTATGAAAGTGATGGTTTCCTACCAACCCATACCTCATATGGTGTTGTCTCTTTATTTTTGTTTGGAATTCTATTCAGGACAAGACTCGTAGTCAATATAGCTTCCCCCCACCATGCCTTAGATAAACCAGCAGTGTCTAACATGGCGTGCACCAAGTCGGGCGGCGTGCGATTTTTTTCCTCTCAAAGAACCCCGTTGGATTTGGGCGAATAGGGAGGTGTGCTCTCATGAATAATACCATGTTCGCACAAAACTCATCAAATGTTATAGAAAAATATTCACCACCACGATCGACCTTAGACGTTTAATCTTTCTTTCTAGTTGATTTTCAACTTCAGCCTTAAAGATTTTAAAGTAGTCTAATGCCTCATCTTTAGTTTTCAGCAAGTAAATATAGCAATATCTAGAAGCATCATCAATTAACGTCATGAAATATCTCTTTCCACCTTTAGTCAACACACCATTCATCTCGCATAGATCGAATGTATGAGCTCTAGAGGTGCCAAGTGCCTCTCCTCCATTTGCCTTGTAAGGCTTTCGAGGTTGCTTAGATTGCACACAACTATGGCACTTAGAACCTTTGGCAATGGTGAAATCTGGAATTAACCGCAAGCTAGATAAATGTGACATCAAACCAAAATTCACATGACATAAACGAGAATGCCAAACACTAGAATTATCATCAATTGTGCCACAAATATGATTGACTGACTTATTACTAAAATCTGACAAACTTAGGCGGAACAAGCCTCCGCAATCATAGTCTTTACCAATAAAATTGTCCATGCTTAGACATAACTACTTTATTGGACTCTAACACTACTTTAAGACCATCTCTTACCAAAAGAGAAACACTAACAAGGTTCTTGCGAATAGTAGAGACATGCTGCACATTCTTCAGCTGCACGATCTTCCCCGAAGTAAACTTCAGATCTACCGTGCCAACACCACGAACAGAAGCATGTGACTCATTCCCCATCAGGACGGAGGAACCTTGGAGCCCCTGGTAAGAAGAGAACAAAGAGATGTCAGCACATACGTGAATATTAGCACCCGTATCAAGCCACCAACTAGGTGATTGAAATACTGAAAGTACAGTAGAAAGATTACCATACCCGTCATTAGCATTGGTTGCAGTCACGAGGTTGACCTTCTTCTCTTTACGGTCCGCACGCTGAGGACACTCCTTAGCAAAATGACCAAGATCACCACAAGTGAAACAAGGCATCTTAGACTTGTCCTTCTTCTTCTTCTTGAAGGTAGTAGTAGCTTTGGCATTGAAAGGATGTTGTTTCCCCTTTTCTTTGTTCTTGCCTTTGAAGTTTCTCCGGACAAATTGGGCGCTACTTTCCTCGTTCCCCTTCTCGATTATGATCTTTAGCTTCGAGCTTTCTCCTCAACATCAAGAGATTGAATCAGGTTTTCAACCGATATCTTCACTCTCTTATGCTTGAGGCTTGTGGCAAAGTTCCTCCATGGAGGAGGTAATTTGGCAATAATAATACAAGCCACAACTTCATCGGGTATAACATACTCAAGGAGTTCAAGTTCCTTAGCCAAAGGCCGTATCTCATGAGCTTGATTGACTATAGATTTGTTTGCAACCATCTTATAGTCATGAAAGCTCTCCATGATGTACTGATTGTTTGCCTCGCATCGAAGCACCATAGGTAGTGTTCGGATAATCCCACGAGCTTTAGCGTCTTTATAGTGCATCACGGCATCATAGATATGATCCGATAGCACATTACGCTGGCTCCCACAAAGATGTCACCGGCTTTCGAATTTATTCGATCTTCATCGAAAGGTCTCCCTCGGGTAAGCCATCTTTGACCCGAAAAAACTTCCGTGGCGATAAGCCAATCTATGACCTTTTCAGGACCACCTCTTAAAGTGCTCACGGAGAATTTCTCCGGCCTTAGAGCATCAACAAAACTAGCCATTGGTACTTTGGAAAAGACCTATAATAAGGTTTTTTGGATTGTTGAGATATTAGGCAATTTTCAGATTAATTCCATAAAAATCATAATAAATAGATCTACTAGATAAAGCATGTCAAGCATACTAGCATAGCATGAAAACATATCAGCGATCATGACAACAGGTGTAAGCACAACTAAGACACCGGATAGATTGGATAGATTGAACATAACTAACATAAAGATTGGGTCTCGAGAATACACTGGCCGACGTTGAGGACAACGTAATGGAGATGTTCCCGAAAGCGATGCCGAGGTCCTCAAGGTCGCCGGTCGCCGATCGGCGGTTCTTTGAAGAAGTCGAAGAAGTTGTCGATGAAGACGGTATTTGGGGACTCGGTCCTCCGCATGTCCTTCGGAAGACGAGCCGTGATGAAGATCGGGACCGTCGCTACGACAGCGCTTCCCAAAAACCTTATTCGCCTTCTCGGTGCGGGATCGCAAAGACGACGGTTCCGGAGACTTGCTCGCCCGGCCGGCCGGTGCACGAACGATCGGGCCGGAGACTTGGCGACGACGGCAAGCAAAGAACGAGAAGAGGCAAAACCCTAAGCTTTGGATTGGATACGTTTAGCGTGGCGGTGGTCCGCTTATATAGTCCGGGTAAACCGACCTCGTGACACAATCACGATCTAAACCGGTTAGGACTCTGGTTGTTCGTATTTGATTAGAACTCGCAAAGCAAAAGACCAAAAACTAAAAGCGCAAAAGGAGACCGGACCAAGGCGAGGAACCCGATTTCGTCCGACCATTCACGCCAGTATGTCGTACGCCCGCGCCCCGGCGAGGCGAGCGGCGACGCACGCGTGTGGAGTTCCCTTTCTCCTTCTCACACTAGACTTGAGAAGGTAGGAACAACTTTCATATTTAAGTTGGTCCTCTCCACCTTCCACAAGCAATGTGGTACTAAAGGATTCCACCACTCCCTCCTTTGCACTTCATGAATGGGCCTTTCAGATTTCTTTAGGAATTTCAGAATTTGTTATTGGGCCAAGCCCATATAACATCTAAATTCTAACACCAACATCATCCTCGGTGGAGACCTATGGTCGAAGCGCCCTCGATAATCGGGCGCGGCCGACAACCGACGGTGGAATTTCCGCCCGGGGAATTTCCTATTGTCGGATGTGCAACAGGACCGTCTTTGAGGGAGGGAGAGGGGGCTAGAGGGGGCCAGGCACCCCAAACATCCATGTACATACTTGAATCTTTTTGCTATATATAGTCTTATATTTAGCACTTAATGGTGGTAATTAATTAGTGCATGCGGTTTAATTTGCCCATCAAGTATAGTGTGTGCGTGAGTGCCTTTGGGGTAAGTGTGTGGCTTTCTTTGGTCTCTATATCCATATGCATGCCTTCCCACTCATGCATTTTAAGTTGCTTTGCTTGCCAAAATACCACACCATGGTGCATGGGATATATTGCACAAATAATATGAATTTATTAAGGGATACAATATGTAGTTACAAGTAGAATTATATTATATACCTTAGAATTTTTTTTGTTGGATAAATATCCTTTCTTGAATGGATATGTAGCTCATTTGCTTTTATTATTACTTGTTGTCATATTTTTTCACTCCCTCTGTTTTCTCTTGGACATGGCTACATTCTAACTTTCTTTATTGAAGACTGTTGGCTATGAGCCTTAAAAATATGTATATTTTTGGATACCTTGGCACTCTAATATGTAAATCCGAAGAGCCCTTCTACGGTACTTGAAATTGCCTCTCATTGCCTACCATTGCCTCCTAAAATAGCAATTTTATTGACTTAGGGGTAACAAAGTAATTTCGCATTGTCACTCATCCCACCCGCCCGGCCTTGGCCCGACCCACCACCGACCCCTAGCCCGGACCCCCGACACCATCCCTATCGCCCGCGCCCCCCGACCGGCGAGCCGCCGCCGCCGCCGAACAGCGCCGCCTCGTCGCCAAAGCCACCGCCTCCTCGCGTGGCCGCCACGCCGGCCACGCCCTCACTCACGCCCTGACCGCCGCCCGCCACCACCTCGCCGTCTCCATCGCGACGGCGGCGCTGCAACCCGCCGGCTTTGGCCTCGCCGACGCTTTCGCCCCACCTTCCCTCGTCCTGGTCCCTTCTAGAAGTCTCGCGCCCCGTTACCGCCCCTCGGGAACTCTCGATCGGATCGATCGAGCTCCAATCGCGAAGGCCGGGTTCCCGTCCTCTCGCACTTGTTTTGCTTTTGATTTATCTCATATAGCCTCGGATTGAGAATGCAGCAATTCAATTGTTTCCATTGTATTATCCAGGCACTTAACATCCTGATTGTAAAAGATTTAGGCTACAAAATGTTCCCGACATTAGTTCTTTGCTATCACATTCTTGAACAAGTGAACAATTTAATTTGGCTGTGCATTCATCTAGACAAAGCTCTCCCAGATTAGATTTAACAATTACATGCATCACTTATTGGATCATCTCTCGACCGAGATTTTTAACTCACCATAAAAACTTATAGAATTAACTAGATGGGCAAGGCATAGGAGCTACGCTGCCCTCTAAAAAAAAAAGATGCACTTGTGTTTGAGTAGAGGAGAGTTAACTTGACATCCATGTGAAAGAAAGTGATGCATCTTTTTGAGTAGAATTCACTTGTGTTCTATTAATTAGCATAGCTATTGCTTTTCATCTATTTGTGTTCTATTAATTAGCATAGTTGTTGCTTTTCCTCCGGTTGTGGATTCACTTGTGTTAGTGAAGCATTCGGATGATTTGAAAGCGTGTATATGCCATTAAATCAGTTCAATAGTGACTATCAAGTTTCGGGTTTGTTTGTGCACAAGTTGTTCATTTGAGTAGTATCTGTAGACTTCAAGCCTGTCTTATTTTCTTGCTTCATGTTGAAATTTCTTTCGAGCCTTGGAGGCTTGGAGCGAGCGGCGAAGTTACGCAATTGGAGGTCGGAGCAGAGCGGAGTTCTTGTAATGGGTAAGCTTCATGCCTCTTATTCCTCGATAAGAGCAAAGCATGATATGCTACAAAAAATATGGAATCTCAAATTCAGGTTAGAACTAACAAGTCGACACTATCTATGAACTTAGCTATCATGAAATTGTAAAATTCAGATTGTAGCCAATTCTGACTTTTTGCCATATTTTTTAGTTAACTCATGAAAGTTCTTAGCGGATCGGATGAATTAGCACTTCACTAATAACCAAAGCCATGAAGCATGGGTTAAGGATGATTTTTCAGTTCGCACGGCCTCAATTGGTTGAGTTTAAGAGTGTGGAGACGCTCAACCATATGCTCTAGTTCTTATTCATTTGCACGGCTATTTATTATGTAATCTCAATGGCGTTTTTTTTCACCCAAGCATGTATTGAAATGTTCGATTTGTTACCGTTTGTGACTCAAACTCTATTGTTACCGCAACCGTGGTATTATTCCTCCAAGACCATTGCGGACAACCGCATGTTGGTTTCACTTGCGGACTTTGCGAAATCGTATGTGCATTTTTGGTTCCGCAGTACCATTTGAACTCATACGCTTGTACGGGCATGTTGTTAAGCAAGCCGAGACGTCGACATTCAAAGTGGATTTGGGGTTTTCTTTACGGTTGAATTGAAAGCAAACGTTGGGAAACATGAATGTTGTAATGCGATCGTGTTGTCAAGCAAATTTGAGACGCGTCGACATTCAACGTATGATGTTTGTCACGAAACTATCGTGTATGTCTCAAATATTTTGAAATTTACGTAAAATAACATGAATGTTGTTTGTCATATAGTACGTTTCAAATCTTTTCTAATTTCTTTGAAATAATATGAATCTTTGTGTTGTTAGTTGTTCACACATGAATGTTGTTTGTCGTGAAACTGTGCCTTATTTACAAGGAACAGAATATACATCATCTCGTTATTACTTTGAATCTCCCTTAAAGCGGGCCTTGTTACAAGGAACAAAGTGTCCATCATCTCGTTTACTTTGGACGTTATGCAAAAACGGCCAAAAGCTTTCCGAGGGCAATCGCGTCCAACACAGAAAATTTATCAACCATTTGACTTGCGTCCAACACGAGAAAATGTACCATGGGCGATAAGCTATGTAGGCGATACGGCTAAAATAAAAACGGCGCCGACTACTTACAAACGCGTACTTGAGTAGTGTAATGGTAAGGCCCTTGTGGTGTAAACGTGATGTCGGGTTCAACTCCCAGAGGGACCTTTTTTGCGTTTACAAGATTTTTGGTTATTTGTTCATATTTTCCTTTATCTATATAAATTTGATTTTTTTGCCATTTTAAACTTTGTTTTTATTTAAATATATGGGTACGACCATGTCATTAAAAATTTAAATGATTTAAACCATGCGCAACTATACATCCATCACAACCATGAACATCTCTCACTTACACCATGATTACATGTGAGACTTGTTTATGGTTGTGAAGTATGTGTATCACCACAATGTCTAAATCACTTAAAAATTTTATGTCATAATCGTACACCAGAATGAGTGGTCCATACAAGTTTTTAGATTTTTCTACCTAGCATAGGTTATTTTTTTCATTTTTCCTTCAATTTACCATAAAATAATCACAATAATAGATAAAAGTGTTCAAAAATTGTATAAAATAATCACAGCCCGCCAAGTTTCTTAACCACGAAAATTTCCCTATTCGCCGTATACCCACGCCGCCTCGGCCAACGACGCCCTCCTCTCGCTGTTCGCCAAAGGGGGGAAACCACGAAAATTTCCACCGTAATTTTAGGATCGCATTTTTCCGCCACAGCGCTACAAATGGATATGGTAATGCACACACTGTTGGACAGGGTTGTATATACATCCAACACACTCTAGATCGATCTGCTTGCAACTTTGCAAGAGGATCATGGGTGAATACAACTAGCTAGGACAAATGTTGAGCTGCTCTCCAAGAGCATCCTAGAAAACAAAATGTTCATATGCTCTTCCTGCACGGTCAGCACGGGCAACATCACAAGCTCAGCCTGCACGGTCAGACCCACCGACAGGAGTAAATCACACAAGCTTCTGATGAATATCACAGAGCTAACACAGCTCAAGCAACACAGAGACCAAGATCAACCGTCAACATCACACCTAGTAACTGATCAATCAAGCAATCATCTGAACTCCATGGTCCTACTCTCTGCACAAGCTGTCACAACACAACAGCCCTGAATAAAATAGCAGATGCCAACCCCTTATCACAGCCGAATAGTTGACACCAGCCAAGTCTGAATTCCATTAAGTAGACATAAACAAGCAAAAAGTCTGAATTCCCTTAGGTTAACACACTATTATAACAGTAATGACAATTCTAACAAATGGTCGACTCGGGATGACGTTTGTTCTCTTAACCGTGCCATCCAACTTCTTGTCCGCAACCTTCAGCTCCTGGACGACTGTCCCGATAGGGATCACCATTCTGCCACCAGGCTTCATCTGCTGGATCAACGCCTCAGGGATCTGCGGTGCTGCAGCTCCAACATAGATGGTGTCATAGGGTGCCAGCTCTGGCCAACCTTCCCTACCATCTGCATCATCCATTTTAATCAAATGTTAGTGAATCAGGTGTTCAGGGTATATGAAACAACCAATAAAATGGAGAAAATAAGCTAATATGCTCTGAATATTGATATTCTCAAATCACTGTTCATTAGAAAATCATTCTAAAACCTGAAAGATAAACATTGTGATGGATTCAGGTTATACCTGAAGAAACAAAGAGGATACGGTGTTGTGGCTAATGCGAGCATTTCGATTGTAATTGTAGTAGTAGAAAGAAGCAGACCTAACACTGTCTCCGGCTCAAAAAATTACAGATCATGGCGATTGAGATGGGAGATGTCCTCTAGAAAACTATTGTTGTCATAATTATAGCACAAGCATAATACAATTGGCCCTTGAGTAGTTATCTGGTATCCGAGACAAAAGCTTGGGATAGTTAGTTCTTCAACGTAAAACAAATACTACTTGGTTCAGCCAAAAATGTAGTTTTTCGTAGCTCTGTCTTGGTACGGGGGCAGGTTGCAGCTGCCGTCCGTCCGACGGCCTCGGCACCACGGCCGCGCCGCGGCGCTATGGCCCGACGTGGGCCTCTCGGTAGGTGCACCGCCTTGACGAGGCGCCGTGACCTCCTCCGTCGCTGGGCCCAGGGAACGCACACGAGCACTAGAACCGCCTCACCTCGCCGTCAGAGATCGCCGACATCGATGGGAGGCCGTAGGTACGGACTCTGACCTCCGTCGCCACCCGCCGCTCCACCCGGGACCGAGCCCGCAGCTAGCCTCGCCCCAGCCCCGCGCTCGGGCGGCGGCGACGACACCGGGGCGGCGGCTGCTCCTCCCTACTTCTCCCCAAGCCCCTCTCGCGGACGCCCAGCCCCAGCCCCGGCGGATCGCCCGCGGCGGCGATCCCCCAACCACCGGTGCCGCCGATGTGACGAACGACCAACCCTCAGAACGAGAGAGATATTGAAAAAAAAAAAAAAAAAATCCAACGAACTATAGTAGTTGTATTATCCACCCTAACTATATTAGGCAAAACAATATTTCGTGTTTATGAAGTTACCATTTTACCCTTCACCAAAAAAACGAATAACGAAAATGCAATTACCGCTCATTCTTAACCCCTTCATTTTGTGAAGGCAATGAGAGGCAATTTTTGCTTCTAGGGCCACTTGTCATAGACACAACAGGGAGGCAATTTTGCCTCTATAATTTTGCCAACCATTGCCTACATCCTTTTGTAGCCGTCGGATCGACCGCTCTCGATCGATGTGAGCCATCCAATTTTTCCCCAATTATTATAGAAAATTTCAAATCCGAAATCTTCGCAAACACCATAGCCCCCCCTATGGTTGAATCCTGGCTCCGCCCGTGCTGCTGCCGATCTGGCGAAAGGTGCCGTCGGCCTCGGAA
This sequence comes from Hyparrhenia diplandra, assembly GCA_015847255.1. NCBI lineage: Eukaryota > Viridiplantae > Streptophyta > Magnoliopsida > Poales > Poaceae > Hyparrhenia > Hyparrhenia diplandra. Next base: position 81,378 of record JADLZK010012327.1, read on the forward strand.
TGCCGGTGGAAACATCAGTCTTAGGATGGGACGCCGACGAGGAGAGGTTAACCGGCGGCGGAGGGACAGGAGAGGACTCATCCGGCTTAGGTAGAGATGCCGGCGAGGAGAAGATTGCCGGCTGCGGAGGGTCAGGAGGCTCACTCTCGGTGTCCATCATCTCACCTCAACCGTATCGGCTGTAGTTTTAAGAAACTGATGCAAATAAAGTTTACCATTCCATATCTTGAGAGCAGCTTGTGAAGCCTTGAGCTTAGCGGACAAGCTTCTGGCACTGTCAGGGTGCGAGCAGGAAAACCAGGCTGTAGAGATCAAGAAACCAGGCATTAATGTCGAAAAAATTCTCAAACCGGAAAAAAAATTGTCTTGGGTATGTGTTTCTATCTGAACCTTGCATAGCGTGTGATCTGAGACACTCTTTGCTAGAGGTCCTCCTGATCGGTTTCTGTTTGTTGTTAATCTATAGAAATTGAAGTCCCCCAGGATGAGGTAGAGATCATCTGGACCAGTTTCGAGGGTATACAACCAACAATATTTGTACGGGTTGGCTCGCTTGTAGGGCCAGAAACTGTAATCAGGTTCCATATAGCTGAATTGTGCACGGAGGTAATTTGCAATCTGAGGGCGAAATCTTGAGTATCTATTGTGACAGCAGTAAAGATACGAGAGTTTCAGGCCTTCCTTTGATGGACAAAAATCATAACAATCAAAACGTCTAGGCGCAAATTTGTGTAAAGAAACAGGATCAAAGACACTCAAATTGATCACAACTCGCAACATCCGAGCAAATCCGATTGTGCAACACCCATCAACAATACCACGTTCGTTAGTAATTTCAAGCAGAATTCCTATGAGATCAACACAGTGACTAAAATTTAACACTGAACTCCAAATAAACAATTCAGATCATATGTACACTATTACTGCGGTGCCTGAGTTATGCAGAGCATGCATAACAGCACTAGATATGCAGGATTTCAGTTGCAGGCATATGAACATGATCTTCTAGCGATGCTTCCATCAATAGCGAGACGACGGTGAGTGGATTGTGCCGCCACCATTCCACTTCTTCTTGCAGTCATTCTGTTCCGCTTCCGGCGGTGGCCGCCGCTTTGCTCGGCCCTCATGGAAACCATCTCCTCCTCCTCCGTTGGATGTTGGAACAACCAGTAGTCCACTAAGAAAAGGGGCCATGACGACAGGCTTGACGACAGGTCCCTCCTCCTAATCATTTGGATGGGTCCAGAGGAGTCGATGTTTTTTTCCGTGTCGTTCACCCGTGTTTCATTAAGAGGAAGAGAACCCAACAATAAAGAGAGGAATCTCCTGCTCAACGTGGGACTGGGATCGGAACGCCGACTGGCCTCCACAACGTGCTTGTACTTGTACTTCCATCTCGATCCCGGAAGGATCTTGTGGTAGTTCTCGCCGTAGGTGCACCACACCATATGCCGCCTGAACAAGGGTTTCCACAGCTCATGGTCGCGCTCCGCTACGAGCAGCCTCAGCTGGGAGCTAACGCACTCCACACTCGCGAGGTCCTTTTCGTCGGTGAGCTTCTTCAAGACGGCTACCATGAGGTCGTCGGGTAGGGACGTCAAACCCGTCAGTGGCGGCAGGCCGTTACTACGGCACAGCTCGTCAAGGAAGCCCCAGCACACGCCGTTGGCGAGCGACCTGCAGATCCACGACGCCCTGGGTTCCACGCCACCAAGGCTGCCGGCGAGGAGCGGCCTCACGGTGCTGAGATCCAGCCGCTCCAGGTACATGTTCTCCGGCCTGTCGTCGCCGCCGTCGGTGGTAAGGAACACGAGGAGCGCGACGTCGTCCCCCTGCACACACAGCATCAGCACGGCAGCGTCCGCGCCGTCGCGGTGCGCAAGATCAGGCGCCGTGTACTGTCGGGAGAGGCACAACGAGCCTCCCGTCTTGCGTGACTGCCTCTTCAGCAGGTGCCCCGACCGTGGGTGCGCGCCGTACGGCTGGAAGCCGGCCAGTAAGAAGGCGGCGTGCAAGACCATACCCAGCCGCCCGGCGATGTCCTCGGCATCCCACTGCTCAGCGTCTACAAACTTCTTGAGGAGACTCGCCATACTAGCAGTTCTTGTCCTGTCGCGATGTACGTTTAATTTGGAGCTGATGCAATGAAATTATCCAACAATACGAGAGGTAATTACCTGCAAATTCCTCTAACTCAACTTGATCGCCACGACGCGGAAATCGGCGGCAGTGGCAAGGGTTTAGCACGAGCGGCGAAGGAAGTCGTACGAAAAAATAGGTGCCCCAAAAAATATTTATTGTGGGAGCAAATTCTCTTTTCTTGGAAAGAAAATATTAGAAAATTTTTAAGATGACCTAATTTATTTCTCGCTATATATGCCTTCTTGAGAGTTAGAAAACACATCAACCTTTTAGAAAACAAAATCAGGTAATCTTGGAGATGTATTGAGGATTTCTGCAAAAAAAAAAAAAAAATCCAAAAACAATTTTACAAGACCATGGGTTTTTTTTCAATTCCCCAAAATATATAGGTGGAACAAATAACATCATCTCCAACAATTTCTAATAACTCACTCCTAAAATATAGAAGCAACTTTTGTATCTGGGATCTTATTGTAAAGAATAGATGATGTCGAATGACTGAATTGTATTGACTGATGTACAAGAAATAGAATATATACAAGGCCACTCGGCCGAAAGGGTGCCTGCGAATAGGTATCTTAGTCTCTACGTAAGTGCCCAAAGGGCCTGAGTAGTTACCGTCCTAATGACGGTAATTACCTAATTGATCAATATTAATTATCTCTAATTAATCCTAACACTCCCCTTGATCAATTGATCTTGTGTAAGCTTCGATTAATCTTGTATAGGCACCGTTGTATATTTGTCAGTTATAGTCTTGAATCTTTGGAAAACCCTGTAGGAAAAACCAAAGTATATCGATATACCAGGCAAAACTCCTTAAAAACCCAGTGAAAATAATAAGGAGAATAACCATGATATATATATAACTCTCAATGTTTATAGACCCCTTAGGTGACTCTAAAGACATAGATGTTTAGTTCCCCGCCACTAGCTGCCACGCCTAAAGTTAGGTCCACCACGGTAAGTTTGGCGGTGTTTGGTTCAAGATACATCCACGACACTCCATCGCCCGCGGATCTCTGCCGCCGTGGAAATTCGCCCACGAAAGTGTGGCGAGACGATTTTGCCGCCGTGAGGCCGTGGCTGCCACAAATCCTCGGCTTGCTTCCCCTCCCAACTCTCTTTGCTTCCCCCGGCGGTGCCGGATGGAGGCCGCAACCGTGCCCGGATCCGCCCACGGCCTACCGCGTGGCGTCCACGCTCCCGGTCCTAGCCGCCCGCGCCACCCAGCCCTGCCCCGCCGCGGCGCTCTCCGCTCCCACCGCTGTAGCGCCGAGCCACCACCGCCGCCATCTCCTTTCTTTCCCGCCGCCCGGCCCACGCAATTGCTCCACCGGTGTTGCGCCGCCAAGGCGGCCGCTCGGATACAAAACCGAGCCTCGTGTCCATCGCGAGTTTCACCCCGCCATCCATATCCTTTCTTCCCTCCCTCGACTTCCTCCCTCTTTCCCCTACTCTTCCTCTCTCTTGTTCGATTTGGGGACGAGCGAAGGCAGCGGGCACCGACCCGGCATCCGTGATCAAGGGTGTTCCCCACTTTATCTCTTCCCGTGGGCCTAGCTTGTCATAGGCCCCGAGCTCCACCCCCAGTAGTGGACGTGGTCCACAGGGACCAGAGACAGAACAGGCGAGTGCAGAGAAGGAAAAATAAAATAAGTTACAAATTGGTGATCTATACTTAATGTATTAATTTTAACTATTATTATTAAATTTATTTTGATTTAGTATAATATATAATTTATTAATACATAAGGCATTTGTATCCACATGTGGCAATCCAAATAGCTTCCACAACTTTTTGCCTAATATTTGTAACAACGAACCAAACAACAACCACATTATTTTTGCCACACCTTAGTTGCCAACCAAACACTATAATTTTGTCACAGACTATGGCTTGCCACGAGTGTGGCAATACTTAACTTTAGGCATGGCAAAGTGTGGCACAAACCAAACATCCCCATAATCTAAAAACAATTTGATCAAAGATCAATATCTCATATAAAATATTATCCTTAAAAAGCCCTGTAGGGAAAAATAGATAATATGACAACTTCTCACAAAAATCTTGTAGCAAAAATGTGAGGAGAATCTTTGAAAAAACACTATGGGAAAAATCCAAAGTAATACCGGTATATCAAGTAAAACTCCTTAAAATCCAATGAGGAAAACAAGGAGAAACGCCATGATATGCACTCATGAATGTTGTTAGACACTTTGGGATAAGCTCAAAGTCTTAGTCTAATAACATCTTGACCATTTGGTCAATATGCTTGAATATCATCTTCTAAAAACCCAGTGGGAAAAACTTGATGATATAGCATATAACTTTATTTAGCATTGCCTCATCTAAAACTTTATATGAGAAACCTTGAAAGGAAAAACTCAAATAAAGAAAAGAGTACAATGTATCATATGTCCCAGTATCATCCACCAAAAGACCCCTATGGGGCAAAAGGATGATATGACATAATATTTTGTCTATATTGCCTCATCAAAAACATTATATGAGAAACCTAAAGGGAAAAACTCATATAAAGAAAAGAGTGCAATATGATGTTTTCAACAAGGTATTAATCAAAGAGATGACATGCTCTCCCCTTAAAACTTGCAAACATTTCATACTGATGTACTCAACACATAAGAAATGTGAGTATGGTAGACTTTGTGAATATCTCTTCGAGATTATCGCAATACTTAGTTTGTAAATGTTCATATGTTGTTGACGGTAGTTATCGACCACTTTTATATATGTTTTAAACCATCAAACAAGGATCAATGCTAGATAAATATTATTATTACTAATGGATTCCATGAGTTTTGGTGTACACTTAGTTTTTCTGAGGAGAACTCCGGAATAATCCGAAATTGAAAAAAAGAGGAGAAATAGAGAAATGGAAGAAAAAGACCAAATCTAGGGCATTGGTATAAATTTCAGGGGTACAAATGATGAAAGAATGAAGCTCGAAGAGGCCGGAGGGCAGACCCCACAGGGTGGGGCTGGGCGGCACGCCCCCCGTGCCGCGCGGCACCCTGTGGTGGGTCCACATGTCCAGCTTCTGGAATGTTCCTACAACCGACCTATGGAGTTGATCTAGTCCGTCCAATCAAGTCAGTTTGATCCAAGGGTGAGATTCATCCTATGGGGCTATATAAGCGAGGGACGGGGCTCCCCAAAACCCTAATTCATTAGATAGAATTCAGTATTGATTAGATAGGGATCCCAATGTAAGGAACTCTGTCTTCTCAATATAGATCCAGAGTTAGCCTCTTCAATGTAATAGATTAGATCTAGTTGAGAGTTAGGTAGAGCGGAGCTGTGCTCCGGTTCTGGAAGAGTCTTCAAAGTTATGGTATGTCTTTGTATCTTCACTCTATAAGACTTATGCTTTGATATGTCTCTTCTCTATTTACTTGTATGCCTTTCATTTATGGTTAGTATAGTTATTGTACTTTGCATAGGATCTCCACTCACATCGAGTGCTCTAGTTATTCCGGTTAGCTAGAGTAGTAGTTAATAGTGTATACATGGTGTCTAGACTAGAGGTTACTTGAGATTGCACCCAATCCCATGGATAGTATGTGGTAGCCCCAGGTGGTGATAGCCCTGATGGCCGACGTATTCCACCACGTTCGGGTTGGTGTTTGTAGGACTTTAGTCAGACCTTCCTAGCCCCCTTCTCATCCATGTCTGTGGCTAGTGTTCTGATGTCCTGAAGTGTTATTGTATGATTGCTATATCAATCCATACTTCAGTTACCTTAGAACCGAAGTATTAGAGAAGTAATTAGGAACCTTTGCCTCTCCCGTTGTCCTCTTGATTAGCTAAGCTATTCATTTATCATAGTATCCTTATAGGTATGTTATTATTTTATGCTTTAGTATTTATAGCTTTACTTATCATTTATCACCTACCCTTACTTTAGTCTAGTTGGTTTACTAAGTCAGTAGATACATGATTGTGAGTTATTAGAATTCTTTAGCCAAAGCTTCCCTGTGGATACGATACCCTAGAATACTCCCCTAGGGAAAAGCTACATTGATGTTTTGTGCACTTGCGAGAATCTCTTTATTCTTTTTAGCACTTAACAAACGTCAACATATGTCCATATGACTTATGGAACAGAACCATCTTAATGCAAAATATTGCAATAAGTATAACTTGTAACCATCTAAAACAGCACAAGATGCAGTACCTTTATAGATAATGATATTTGATTCAATAGAATGAATTCCACTTAACTTTCAGTATGTGATATATCATTCTATCAAGCTATGCACATTCATGTGTAGCCTTGTACAATACAATGTCGAATGATTAATGGAATTGACCATTAAATGTCTACTTAAATATTATTATAATCTGGTGTTTCCATATTTATGTAAAGACTATGTCGATGATCCGGAATTTGGGGATCTTATAGATAACCACAGTCATAATATCCATATAGTTAGATCTTGGATTATACCAAGATCACATATGCTATTTTGATATATGAAAGATATTCTTAATTTCAATCTACCAACATTTGGTAGAATAGCTGCTATTATATAGCAAATTATTGCAAAGATAGTATCAGTAGGGAAATTTTGCAATATATATAATAGCGCATAAATAACACTGAGATAATGGCCCATATTTTCTAATATCTCATCTCAATCACTATGGCATAAAACAATCTTCCTCTGTCACGAGGTAGAACCACCATAGGAATCCCTTTCATATTGAGCCATTCTATATGATGTGGATATATATAGCTTTACTATAATAAATTAGAGAAGATACTTGGATTCTAAACAGAAAATTTGTCTCAAAACTCCGTCCTAAGATTACAACGTGCTATTGATAAGTGTTCATTACCAATGATGTCAATATTGCTGACAATCATATAATACTAGGAAATCCAATCAAAAGGACTCCAAAATGAACACCACATGTAATCAGTCTTGTATCCCTTCAATTTAAGGAATACATACAATGTTGATTGTACCAAATTGTTGCTAATGTACAGAAATAGAATATATACAAGGCCACTCGGCCAAATTGTATTGACCAGGGGGTTCAAAATCCCGGGATTTTCCTAGGATTTTTCGGCGTTATGCATTACAGGAAATAGAATATCGAGAACAAGGCCACTCGGCCGAAAGGGGGTGCGTGTGTTCAGGGGTTGAAGCGTCGCGTGTTGTAAGGTGTCATTCTCAAAAAAAAAAAGAAAGGGTGCCTCTTAAGTAGTAAGGTATCTTAGTCTCTACGTAGGTGCCCAAAGGGTCTGAGTAGTTACCGTCCTAATGACGGTAATTATCTAATTGATCAATATTAATTATCTCTAATTAATCCTAACACTTATAATAAACTAGTATAGTGCCCGTGCGTTGCCACGGTTTAATTTAAAGAATACACTTAAAAACAATCTGACAATAAAGATATGAATGTTTTGAGTACAAGATGCCTCCAAGATGATATTGATTCTTTTGTATGAAAAATTAAGGTTCAAAATCTATTTTACATGACTCTTTTTCAGATTGAAATACATTTATGATTTATCACTCCAGGATGGAGTTTGAACAAAGTTATCCTGAGTTCCTAACCCTTACTTTCCCTCTTCAAGGAACAATTGCTCCAGGTCACCACCACATTCCTCATTGTCAGAAAAAATTTTCTGAAACTCAAGACAATAACAAGCACCTGTGATCAGTGAACAATCAACTAATAATGATAGCATGAATCGTAATCAACTGGGAACAATGAGTTACTAAATTAGAAAATGTTTAGAATTTTAAACGCTGCCAGAAGATCAGCTTCAAAACTACAACACTCTAACAGTGATTGTATAGTGCTAGAAGCCATGCAAGAATGTAAAATTCAGAAGGATAATTTTTTTTACGATATCCACCAGAGATCTTGTAAAGAACAAAATGGTATCTTTGGGATCACATTAAATTGGAAAAGGTGGTACTTGACAGGTCTGAATTTGGGAAGGTCAAGTTACAACCAGTCACAATTCATCCACAAGGCTAATCTAACACAGAAGTTGGATGCAGTGTTATTGTTAGAAACACAATGATTCAGTATATAGGTTTATGATGCCCTAGCAAGACTGCATTAGAACATGGCAAGTATCCTCCACCAGTATAGGCCCATTCACTTAAATGAAGAACAGGATATGGATTGAACCAGACCAGAAAGCTCGGAATTAGAATTTAGAAACATGGAAGTACCTGATACAGACCTGAAGCGACGGCAGTGAGCAAGTGGCCAGACCTGAAACCCGGCATGTCCTCCACCGCGCCCTTGCACCTTTCCACCTCCCTGTACATTATTTGCTCTATCAGAACGACATTGGCTAAAGGGATGCCAAGATGCATGCAGAACTGCCCTTGCCACTGCAGTATTGCTGTCATGCAGCACTGCCCTTGCCGCCGCCTAGCGCACTGAACTGAGCATTGAAAGTTCAGTGTTTTGCTAATATACATGGCATTGCACAAACTAACAGTTTCAAAGTTCTATTTTGAATATACAACATGGCATTGCACATGAAGATCACTGACAACGCAATATTCACATTCAAGATAATAAACAAACAGATTCGCTTCGGCATGTGGAACTCAGCATATAAGAGTTATGAGGCAAATAATAGAAAATAAAATAGACAGCCCATTGCTAAAGGTATAGCTGGGCAATATGAAATATTCATGGCACAATCCATTAGGGACATTGCTTTTGGGTTAAAAACTAACGTAAAAAAAATGTTGGATTCCAAAGACAGCTATCAAAATATTTTCGTAGTACAGATCATCAGAACTCAGGTGGCGACTGGCATACTGATGAAACAAGAGTTATAGTTTTTAAAAAAAATAGTGTCTCGGTAAAGATCATCCTCACATTCAGCAACAGCCAAAAATATTTGGGAACTCACATACGAAATTCTAATTACAAGGATTGTTCCTTCACATGGCACAAATATAATATAGAGTTTCAATGCAAAAATTGTGGATTTAGAAACCAAATGCTCAATGCATCATTAAATTTCACCTCCACTGAAACAACATCATAAATAGTCAACCCATAGTTCCATACCCTAGCTATTTTCTTAAAATTACTACCAAAAAGTCAGAAGTACCTTGAGGTAGAATTTTGTTTCACTCACATTAACCGTTGTGAGCTCATCGATTGGGACCTATCAGGGGCATCCTTGCTCCTCCATGATTGAAGATGTGAGCGACCTTGCTTGCAGGGTTGACCTTTTTCTCCTGCCCAAAGTTACGGTTGCAAACATTACATATTGCCTTTCCTACAGACACTAACATCAGCAGACATCTGGACCCTCCAGTAAAAAAATTCAATACTTTTCTTTGTGTTGTGTACCTTTGCTGGATTCATTTTTCATATTCATTCTACCTGGTACTAAAAGAGTAGAATAGCTGATAGAGTCGCAATACAAGCAACTGCAGGTAGTGGTATTCAACAAAATCAGAATATGCAATCTTGACACTTTGACAGTATGGCACTTAACGGATGTGGTGGAGATGATAGTTAATGGGAGCCGGCAGGGATGAACTGGCACAAACATGTATTCTTAATCAAGAGGGTTGATTTAGCATCTAGTTATGGAAAGTCATTTTAACAAACACATAGCAGGTAGAATGTTGCTTACACCATACTTGGCCACAACTACGGCGTTAATGCTGCAGCAGCATTTCGCCTCCTGGCCGTGGCCGCCCGAGATGCTGTGTCACATTCCCCGTCGCCATGGCCCTCGTAGCAGTCGGGGTAGGCGACCTCAGGCCACATCACGTTCCCGAGCCCCATCTCCATGTCTGTGTCCCCGACGTCCTCCATCTCCATCTCAATTCTCAATCCCGGCCACATCTATAATCTGTAACCAATCGAACAAGAACCCGTAAATCAGGCCACGGTGGCACCAAGCACGACAGGAGCCGACACTGGTCCAGCTCGGTGTGCAGCGGGGGCAGCGGGTCGCCGGATCGGGAAGGACGGGCGCTGGCTGCCGGATCAGCGAGAGAGACGGTGAGGAAGATTGAGACTTAACAGAAAGGAGAGGGAGAGAGAATGAGGGTAGCAAAATGGACCGACGCGCACCTTATCCTCGCGGCCAGCGTCCTGACCTCGTCGCGATGCCATCCACTCAGATTCGGGGAGGAGACGCGCGCCGACCGCCGGGTGGAATCGAGGCGGGACGCGCGCGCATGGGATCGTCGCCCAATTGGGTTCCTTGTGCGCGGGAGGGGGGCAACTCCGTCGAAGGTGGCCCCAGGAGCCTCACGGCGGCAGCGGCCCGGTGCTAGGGCTTCTCCGGCGTCGAGCGGGCCTAGGGCGGGTCGCGTTGGAGTGGAGCGGGGAAGATGGTGGGATGCTCGCGCTCGCGTCTTGATCCTGGAGGAGGCCGGCGGGATGCCTCGACCAGATCTTGGAGACGGTGGCTGGCTCACGACGCACAGCGGGCGGACCTCCAGGCGGCGTCTGGCCTCACGACGCGCGGGTGGACGGGCGGCGCTCTCTTGTGGCGGCGTGGGCGAGTGGGCGGGTGGAGGAGGGGTGAGGCGGATTGGCGTTGGGGAGTGTGCGGGACGGGGAGACGGCGGGTCGCGGGCGTGCGGGACGGGAGGATAGTCGCGCGCGCTGAGCGGCGCGCGCTGAGCGGGGTGATTAGGACGGTGGTAGATGAGGTTTGAGAATCTTGGCCTTTGGATTTGGTGGGTGAGTGAGAGAAAGATCTGAGAATAGATCCGATCCGGCCATTCATTTTAAAACTTGCTTGGAAATTTTGGGGTGTATTTTGTTGGGTCTTGACTTAGAAAAGATTAGGAGAGATAATGACTATGGTGGGACAGGTTCTTTGTGTGGCTTTAGGAAAGTTTTTTTGTTGCATTATATGTAGTAGAGATTTAAATTATCCTTACTACTTCTATACATTATTTATCTCTTGTGTATTTGCATCAGGAAGTTCCTTTTTCTAATATAGAAGAAAATTTTGTATCATGAATCTTATAATAAATTTAAATTATCCTTGCTACTTCTATACATTATTTATGTCTTGTGTATTTGCATGACGAAGTTCCTTTTTCTACTCTTTAATTATTCTTTCGCACACTTCCACCTCAGCAAAGAAAACAAGCTATCATGAAACTACTTCATGGTGGAGAGGAGGACCAACGAGGGTGACCAACTCATCTTGTTCATGGTGGAGACCCAGCCCAACTGAAGTTCGAGTTCATCTCAGATTCCAGGAGCAGTCTCGAGTAAAATCGATGCCCCGGACACATACGAACGTTCATTTTCGACAGTCCAGACATGTTTGGAAAGCTAACTTGATAAACTATCCAAGGGTTTCGGTTTCACGTCAAAAGACCTGGGTCCAGAATCTGCTGCAACACCGTCTTTTGGTCCATTGGGTTGTGTATCGTGTTTGGGAGAGTTAGATTTTGTTTAGTGCTTGGCTTCCTGGTGGCTATATATGCATGATTTCATTCGTTCCATGATCCAAATCTGGAAACTTGCATTAGTGGTCGTTGAGTTGACTACATATGCATGATTTCAGTTACACGCATATGAGTATGAGCAGCGCATGGAACACAAAGACAGCCGGCCAGCGAGGTCGTCGGCCTCCCACTTGTCAGCACAGCATCAACTAATCCGGAGACGTGTATTCATGACCAAATCTGCTGTCTTGACATTCGACCAGCAAGGAACGGTAACAGTGACCCAAAACGATCACAACTAGCAGCATCCGAGGGAATCCGATTGTGGTTCGTTAGTAAATATCAAACAGAATTACCATGAGATCGGCACACTGACTAAAATTTAACACTGAATTCCTAACAAACGATTCAGATAATATGTACACACTATTACTGCGGTGCCTGAGTTATGCAGAGCATAACAGCACTCTATATGCAGGATTTCAGTTGAGCATGATCTTTTAGCGATGTTTCCATGGATTGCGAGACGACGGCGAGTGGATCGCGCCGCCACCATTCCACTTCTTCTTGCAGTCAGTCTGTGCCAGCTTCCGGCGGTAGCCCCTTTGCTCGATCCTCAAGGAAACCATCTCCTCTTTCTCCGTTGGATGGTCCACCTCCGTTTGTTCGAACAACCAGTACTCATGGCGCCATGACGATTTTCCCCGTCTAAATAAAATATGGCAAAATTCTTTGCTGCCTTTCGAAAAAAACAGGGGCCATGGCGACAGGTCCCAACGCCGGCTCATTTGGATGGGACCAGAGGAGTCCAAGTAGCAGTAGCACGGTCCCAGATTGATAGTGTGCTGCTTCTTGTGGTACTTCTTCTCCACATACTTGTTCTTCCAGCTCGATCCGAGATTGAGAATCTCCTGCTCATCGTCGGAACTCTCGGCGTCAGAGCTCTCGGCGAACCACCACACAAACCACTTCCGGACCAGGCGCGAGACCCGGCGCCTGCGTGCCGGCACGGCCTTGTACAAGGTTTTCCACAGCTCGTGGCCACGCTCCGTCACGAGCAGCCTCAGCTGGGATGAAACGCACTCCACCCTCGCGAGGTCCTTGCCGTCGGTGAGCTTCTCCAAGACGGCTCCCTTCAGGTCGTCGGGTAGGGACGTGAAACCCGTCAGCGGCAGGCCGTTCCTACGGCACAACTCGTCAAGGAAGCCCCAGCACACGCCGTTGGCGAGCGACTTGCCGATCCGCGACGCCCAGGGCTCCACACCACCAAGGCTGCGGGAGAGGAGCGGCCTCACGGTGCCGAGATCCAGCCGCTCGAGGTATGCGTTCTCCGGCGCGTCGTCGCCGCCGTCGGTGGTGGTGAGGAACACGAGGAGCGCGACGTCGTCCCGCTGCATACACAGCATCAGCACGGCAGCGTCCGCGCCGTCGCGGTGCGCAAGATCAGGCGCCGTGTACTGTCGGGAGAGGCACAGGCAGCCTCCCTTCTTGCTTGATTGCCTCTCCAACAGGTGCCCCGACCGTGGCTGCGCGCCGTAAGGCTGGAAGCCGGCGAATAGGAAGGCGGCGTGCAAGACCACACCCAGCCGGCCGGTGATGTCCTCGGCGTCCCACTGCTCAGCGTCTACAAACTTCTTGAGGAGACTCGCCATACTAGCGGTTCTTGTCCTGCCGCGATGGATCGTTTAATTTGGAGCTGATGCAATGAAATTGGATCCTACGTACGGTACAAGACGAGGGGCTAATTACCTGCAAATTCCTCTAACTCGACTTGAAGCGTCTCCAGGTGATCGCCACGACGTGGAAATCGGCGGCGGCGCCGCCAAGGGTTTAGCACGAGCGGGCCAAGGATGTCGTGGGAAGAAAAAAAGTGCCTAAAAAAGTATTTATTGTGAGACCAATTAAATTTTGTTTTTTTTTCGGAAAAAAAGTATCACAAATTTTTGAAGATGACCTAATTTATCTCTCCCTCCTTGAGAGTCTGAAAACACCATGTTTTTAGAAGAAAAAAATAACGTAATCCTGAGATGCATTGAAGATTTCTCCAATAAAATTTTTACACGTCCATGGGTTTTTCCAACTCCCCAAAATGTATTGAGATAAATAAACAAGATCATCTCCAATAATCTCTAATAGCTCACTCCAAAAATATAGAAAAAACAATTTTGCACCAGGAATAATATCTATATTTTTAGAAAAAGTATTATTAAAATAATAAAGTGGTAAAATGTCTTGCCCAAATCTTTCATTTAATAAAATCTTTCATCCAGCTCAGAGAGCGACTCAGTGTCCATTTTTTTCATCTCTATCTCTATCTCTACTACATATAATACACAAAAAAAAAACTTTCCTAAAGCCACACAACAAGTTGTCCCCCCACGGTCATTATCTCTCCTAATCTTCTCTAAGTGCACCCAACAAAATATACCCCAAACCTAATCAACTATTCAAATGAATGGTCCAAATTTACTCTAATCCCTTCTTTCTCTCACTTACCCACATCCAAGGGCCAATAATGCTGGGATCAACGCTCATCTACCACCACCATCATCATCAGGCGCGACTAATCTCCCGCGATCCCGCGTCTCCGCCCGCGCCGCACACTTCCCCACGCAACGCTTCGCCTCCATCCGCCGCATGCGAGCCGCTTCGCCTCCATCCCCACGCCGGGACGCGGAGGCCGCGCACGGGAAGCAGCTCCACCGGCGGCGCGGAGGCCGCGCACGGGAGGGAAGCAGCTCCACCGGACGGCGGGACGTCGGCGCGGGAAGCAACTCCACCGGTGGCGCGGAGGCCGACGCGGGAAGCAGCTCCACCGGACGGCGGAACGCTGAGGTCGCGCGCTGGGGAAGCAGCTCCCGGCGGCGCTGAGGCCGCCTGGACCACACGCAGTGGCACGAGCAAGGCGTTGCGGCGGCGGCGACCGCAGCACTGGTGGCCCGCAGGGCATCGGTGCGTGTGTGCTGGCGTGGGGCCGTAGTGCTGCTCGGGGAGTTCAAGTTCGTCGATCCTCCATCGCGGATTTCAGTCTACCGCTGCTTTTCGTCCGACGAGGACCGAGCCGCCAAGCTCTCGCGGAGGTGATGAGCCACCCATGAATCTGCGTCGTGCTCTCTCTCTCTCTCTCTCGTGCGTGGTTTCTCTGTTCAACAGCAGCCACCGCCGTCCCCCTGTTGGTGAAGACATGCCATGGATCCGTTTCCGCCGCCAAGAACCTGCCCTGGATCACGAATCCGCGCTCTCCTGAACCGCAGCCGGAGATCAAGCTCCCCGTGCACCATTTGTGGCTACCGGCCTCCTGGAAGTTTCCTGTCCGGTTGGCGTAGTGAAAAATCTTGCATGGGATCCCATCTTGCATGGTCTTCTCAAGATCGTCACTTGCCAGCATGGTCTTCTCCAGAATCCAAGTCATTCCTTTCTCACACCCGGTGTTTAAATCCATTGTGAAATCTGGTCCATCCGTAAGCTTAAGATTTTTTTTTCTATTTGTTTGTGGAAACAATGGTTTAATTCCCCATGCAGGTGCGGCATCTATGGAGCTAATTCCCCTATTGTAGTAACAATACCCAGAATCCAACTAGAAACTACAATATGTGGATTTTTTTTACCGCCTACTACAAGCATATTTTGGTATCTGATTTCTCCTCTCAGTTATTTTGCTGATACCTTGCTGAGTTCAAGTCAGGTGGGGGAGGAAGGATGCTGTGGAGAGCATCATGAATGCTTACAAAGCTTCTCAATTTTGATCTTTGTGTACATGTTTTTTTTTTTTGAAAAATTCTTTTGTGTACATGTTGATAGGTTCACTGCGCATATCCTGTTAACTATATTGGTTTTTGGTTTGTAGGATATTGCTCTTGCTGATGTGGCTCCAACCCATCCGATCAGGCTTGGGGTGGCACTCAACTTCTACTATGAGATCTATAACTTCCGTGATCGTGCTTTCAACCTTTGCAAAACAGGTTTGCTTCTTTTCCCTCGATCTCCATTTGCAATTTATTTTCTTTTTGAGACATGATCTATCCTTCGGTTGTATAGCTAGACAACTGGCTGAGTACATACACAGCTTCTATCTGCATCTATTTTAGTAGGGCCATATTATCTTATCAATTACTATTATGATGTGCACAATCTTTTTCATAGAGATTAATTGGACACAGTTATCTATGATTAGCATGTTTTTTTACTTGCCATTGTAGCATGTTTTTGTTAGAAACAGAATTGGACATCCTGTTTAGTAGAAGTATCAGGATGTTTCTAACTCGTTGGGTAATGATCAATTCATCCCTCTGATTCTGTAAGTCATTTAGCATGTTTGTTGACACGATCTACAATATAACGACATTTATAGATTGTTATGAAAGTATAGTTTTAATAATCATGAAAGATTAACCTATTAGTTGCATTTTTGTTTGACAAACTCTTTTTTTTGTAATGGATTAGGAAGCTGAAGGAATTCCCAAGTTTAAGAATCTAAGATGGAAATTCATGCGACAAGCCGGCAAGCAGCACTGCATGGTGGAGTTCACACGGCGAGGTATTTTTTCTTTAGATGACGCGTCAAGGAGGCATCCTTGGAATCACTTGTTCCATGTGTAAAAAATAACTATCTAAATGCCAAGTCAAACCTTCTGAGCTCAGTGTAAAAACAGTAGCTTCCGTGCTCTGATGGATCACATTTGTACTAGGAAAAAACTTTTGATAGCTAGAAAACAAAATATGAGACTTATTTTAGGCTATGGTTATACCACAATGTCAATGTCATATGTATGTAATTTTAATATATTAGTTTTCTCATCAGAAGTACATAGAACTGTGGTAGCAGGTAGCCTGTTTATTTTATTTCCCTTCTCTGAACTACAGTCTGTGTGATTTGCATCTCTTTTAGTTCAGAAGTTCGAAGCTCCTTGTTGTGGTTTTCAGATCAACATGCAAATTTTTATTATTAGTGGATCTGAACTTGGTTAGTCTTGTCTGTTTGCCAACATAGGAGTGTTGGCCGGGACTGATGAGCCTGTTTTGCTTCTGTCAGAAGTATGAAACATATATTCTTTTAGCCATAATGTGATAATTTGTTTGCCTGGATACTCCATGGAAGTACATAATGTGGTAATTCTTTTTTAGCCATATTCAGTAAAGTATTTGGTGCGATGATAGCTCCTGCGTCGCCCAACGACAAGCTAGGACGACATGCTTCTTCAGCCTGAGACAGTGAAGGAGTACACCAAGACTGGAACCATGGTTGTCCCGTGGGTCACGAAGGTGAGTTTTTTTGCATCATATCTTTTTGGTGATTGTTGAGCTAGAGCTAAAACCATGTCAGAAACATTAGGAACTATGAACTTTTTTGTCAGTTTTGTCCAGAAATCTAATGATCGAGGATTCCTTTGAGAGTAAGGGCTTGCCACCTTACATATTCTTGTTTGTCAATTGTCAGACATTACATCAAACAACATTTAAGAACGAACTTACAGAGGTACTGAAACACAAACAATCAATGAGAGGCCTTTTTTTTTTGACCAGAAACTTGTCAAGGTGGACACTGACATAAGCATCTTGCTTGAGGAGGCGGTCTACAACGTTGGGTTCCTGATGCAGTTTCAGATCATAGGACACAATTTTTTTCTTGATTCTAAAATAGCATGTTTTTCATATGTACATGAGAGCAAGAAATCATGATTCTTGAATGTGTTTTTCCCCAAGTTTGTATGTATGTCAGATCACATGATATTAAGATTGTAAGCCTAAAGAAGGGGACAAGTAGATAGTTCTTAAGTAGGTCTTATGTAACTTACTCAAGCAATTCCTAACTTATTTGTAGTATGCGAGACATGTCTTTATTATTCCTTGTATGTATGAATGTATTTTGAATTATTATATTTATATGGTCATATACAATTGTTTGAGATAAAAACTATGGGAAAAAATTTGTTGTTAGATTGTTTTTAAGTGTATTTCTTAAATGAAACCGTGACAACGCGACGGGCATTATCTTAAGTAAAGATTAGAGAGATAATGACTATAGGGAACAGGTTCTTTGTGTGGCTTTAGAAAAGTTTTTTAGTGCATTATATGTAGTAGATAGAGATATATGTAGTAGAGATATAGTCTACATCTATCTATATCTACATCTACATCTACACTACATATAATACACCAAAAAACTTTTCTAAAGCCACACACAAAGAAAGTGTCCACCATGATCATTATCTCTCCTAATCTTTCTAAAATGCACCCAACAAAATGCACCCCAACGCTTTTTTTTTTTTTTTTGAAATGAATGGCCCGGATCTATTCTAACCTATTCTCTCACTCACCCACCAACATCCAAGGGGCAAAATTGCTGGATCAAACTTCATCTACCATCCTAATCCCCTCCGGCAGTCACTCAGGCGCGGAGCGCGAGGCCGCCCGTCCGTCTCCCCCGCCGGTCCGTCTCGCCCACTCCCCGATCCCCGTGGACCCCCGCATTTAGGCCTACCCGCATTCCCTCTCTCCCCGTCGCATGTGCTACGCATGGCGGTAAGATCCGGTGTCATTGCCATCCGTCTTACTGTCGCCTCGAGGCCCCTCGAGCGGGCGCGCGGCAGCCTGTGGATGGCCGGACCGGCGACGGCGACGGCCAACCGGTCAGGAGGTCGCAGTGCCGGCATACTCGCTCGACACGGACGCTGGGGCGTGCGGGGTTGGGGACGCCGTCGCTGGAGTGTGCAGGACGCTTGGGGCGCATTGCGGCGGACTCCCCTCGACGCGGACTCAAGGGGTGAAGTGCCGGGAAAGCCCTCGACGTTGTCGCTATGGATGGACGACCGCCCGGTATTCCGCGCCGCCGTAGGCTCTACTCCAACGAATTGGTCTCCACCGCTGTGAGTTCCCTATCAAATCCTACATCTGACCCAGAGCGATTCGTGCCGCCGCAGGCTCCATTCACAGAGTACAGAGTCACACTGACTGTGTCGTTGCTGCTTGGAATCGTTGGGCTCCCAGACTCCAAGATCAAGGTAAAAGATCTATCGCGATTGGAATGTCAGCTATTCAATTTATCCTGCAGCGCAAGAGAGATATGGTTTGTGTTGGAGCTATTTGATTTTTGCAGAGTGCGATAGATTGCTGAGAGGTGATGAGTGGAATGCATCTGAGCAGTCTGCATGTTTGGATCTGAGGGGCTGATCCGAGAAGAACTTTTGCAGGCTCTAGAATATGTTGGCGGCTTGGTGCTGAACTGGCTCATGAAGTTCCTAGATGCGTTTCAGAAATAGACGCTCTCGGTTGGCTTGTGACACCCAAGGCATTATCCAGGGTATGAGGTTTTAATTTTTTTCTGTCCGTATTGCTTGAATGGAATTTGGTGCGTTTCCATAATTATTAAGTAATTGCATAGACATTAGTCTGTTTGTCCTTATTTATCTGGTTTCCTGGCCAGTATGACTTGTTTAAAAAGTTACAATGAAAAGAACTAGAACAAGGAGGGTATGGGCCTGTGGCCTTGTGAGAAGGTATTGATACAACTCTAGGTGTAATACAGTAAGGCTTATCATTTATTTAATGCTTTTGTTGCATTCAGTCTCCTGTCTAAGCTATTACTGTATTACAGCTAGAGTTATATCAATGCGAGTGCATATGCTCATTGTTTTAGTTTTTACATGAGTTATTATATCCCCTTCAGCTGTCCATCCATGTTCAGTATGGGTGATGCTTTCTTTATTGGCATTACATGTTAGAAGCCTTGTGAAGTTGGAGTACAATGTTTATTGACTTTCAAACTTAGCCAGAAATACTTTGGTGCTGCATTGGGAAAATGAAGACAGGCTGCAAAGACGTAAGCCTTCCAATTCTTTTGGTTTTTATTTTTAAACTTGGCGAGAAATACACTACTGATTTTTTTTGTCAATTGCAGTGATTCTGAACCCTACTGTTTGCATGTTCTCTTGCAGTGAGATGGAGAAGTTGAAGCTTTCTGAGCTTACATGCCGAGAAGGCATGATTCTGAACCCTACTCAATGATTTTTTGAAGTTTTACTTTTTACTAAATGTCTGTTATTGTCTGTAGCCTTGTTGACATTAATTTTTCTGTTGGTTAATTGAATTAATTCATTGTTCCATGTCATTCTAGATAGCAATTGCTCATATTTGTGCATTACTTGAAAAAGGGTTTACCTGGTTACGTCATTATAAGAACTTTTGTCATTCTGTGAGTACATTCCTTTTATACTGGAATTTTTTTATGTCGAAAGGTATAATGATTGCACTGTATTTGTTTAGTAATACTGAATGCCTAAGTGGCCATATTGATTCTCATGTTGTGTTCCATTGTGAATGAATAATAGATATTTGCAGAGTATGCTAATATCTAACTAAGACATTGTAAAATTCGACAGGGTGCAGATTGGGTCAAATATGCAGTCTGCTATTATTGATGAGACAGAATTTAGAAGTAGTGAACAATCCCAAATCTTCTATGACTACACTCACATAAATTTTCAATGTTTGCAGTGAGGACGGTTTTGCATGGAAATTATTGTACAGAGACATGCCAGAGTATTAACGGAGGTTCAGTGGCAAAAAGGTATGTCAAAGGAAAAAGAAAGTATGGCAGATTGGGCGGATAGTGTATGCGCACCCAGCTGAAGGCGAGATGTATTTTCTGAGAGTGCTTCTAAATCATGTTGGTCCAACTTCATTTGAGGATCTCAAAACCGTAGCAGGAATCATATGTCGTACTTTTAGAGAATCATGTGAGAAGAGAGGACACATAGAGACGGATAAGCCAATTGATGATTGCTTGAGTGATCGGCCACCTTTCAGATACCATATGCTCTCAGAAGGTTATTTGCTACTATTCTGGTTCATTGTGAGGCCACCCAAATTCGGCACTATGGAGAAGCATAAAGAGTCAAATATCTGAGGATTACAGCAGAAACCAGTGTAGCTCAAAAACAGTAGAACAAATGGTGCTTAGAGATATTAGAGATTTGCTCCAATCCATGGGATTTACAGTTGCTCAATTCACTTTAACAAATATATATGTTTCCACCCTTCTGACCAAATACATTCTTTTGTTGTATACAGGAGAGAACTAGCTGGAAAGTTGGCTAAACTTAATGCCATTGAACTTGCTAAATTTTCTACAAGAGTTACAGGTCAGCAGCCTTCATACCCATGTCTCGTACATGTTTTTTTAATTTATTGATTAAGGATAGGGGGTTAGGACTGGGATATATCAGTGGGGTAGTTCTAACCGCCAAATAAAAAAACATGAAAGGTAACTTAAATGTAACTTTATCAACATGGTGCTATTTTTTTTTTTTGGCAGAAACTTGTGACCAATGGGAGTAAGGTGGACCGTGACTTCAGATTCTGATCTGATTTGGACCATATCGCTTCGAAATTGAGCTCAACTTGCCTAATTTTGCATGACTCCATGCCCAATTTTGTTGCCTCAAAGTCGCATCGCATGTATTTCAGTTCAATTATTCTGTAACTTAACATGTGTGTGAACAACTTAACATATTGTTTGTAATTTAAGAATTCAGCGTCTGCCAAATACCACCCAATCTATTCAACTGTTTGGGCATCTGATCGTCAACTTTATCGAAGTTCATGATTGCAAATATCGCTTTGCATTTTTCAAATCGTGTAATGCATGAGTGTGAAAACTTACCCGGAGAAGTCAAAGATCTACTTGAACAATTCAAAACGTATTTGTAGCACGTGAGATATGTCTTTATTATGTCTTATGCATGGATGTATTACAGATTGCGTGAGGAAAAAATATGAAAAAAGAAATCATATTGTCAAATTGTTTTTAAGTGTAGTTCTTAAATGGAACCATGGCATCGCACGGGCACTATACTAGTTACACTAGTGACATATAGCCTCGACCTTCTAGCCGGTACTCGCATCCACAATGCTTTTCATGTGAGCACACTCAAACCGCATCGAGGATCAGTTCCCAATGAGCCGTCGGAACTATCACGCATCCATGAAGGTACACCAGTCCCTGAACCAGAATTGGTATTGAAATCGAGGGTGCGTCAAGGCCAGCTGCAAGTTTTGATAAAATGGAAGAATTGTGTAGCGACAGAGGCTTCATGGGAGGAGCTGAACTATTCCAACAGATCTATCGTAATTCCAGCTCGAGGGACGAGCTGAATCTCGAGGGGCAAGGAGAGATGTCACAATCAACAAACGAGTTGCCAAAACTAGACCAAGTGGCTGATTAACCGGGAATTAATTAGTATTTTACCAGATATTTATATTATTAGTTAAGTTAGAAAGTAGAGAAAAGACTAATGGGCCTAGCCCATTAGCGATTATGAACCCATCATATAAATATGAGAGAAAATTCTTGAAAGCGATGAAGAAAGAAATAATTAGGGTTTATCACTCCACTCCTGTCTCTCCAAATTTGCCGCCGCTGTCACCCGCCACGCCAAGCACCGCCGCCGCCGCCCCGCCCGCCGCCGGGCCGCCCGCCACGCCGCCACCGCCACACCTCCACCAACCAGCGCTACATGGCGCGCGCCGCCAAGCAATGTCACGCCCCTTGTCATCCCTCGTGTTGACCCGGTCGATGAGTTGTGAGAAACTTTTTAGTATTTTCTAATTTAGTTTAGTCCTAATATATTTGTTATTTTCAATTATTTTAATATTTCAGTTTATTTATTTACTCTATTTTATAATTTAATGAAAAATAGTTTATAATAAAATATTGGTTTATTAATTGATGTATTTAAAAATATTTATTGATAACTATACTATTTTTGTTTGTTATCTTATCTATGTTATACAAAAATGCTTTAATCTCTACTAATGTGACAATTTTTTGATTCCAACACTATTAGTAAAGTAAAAATGACTTCATTTTTTACCATTTTTTAATTTGTTCTCTTGATCTATTGTTTTATTCAATATATACTTTGAGTTGAGCTGAGTAAATATCCGAATAAAAATACAAAATATGAGACATCCATTTTGTGTTCATATTAAAAAATGAATCTATATTCATATTCGAATTAAAATGTGGTAAAAGGTGATATCCAGGTCCGATTCCAAGCGAATCCGATCTGTTTTCTTCCCCACTGGCTCTAGTGCGCTACACCAATAATTCAATGCCAAAGGTACACTTAACCACACTTGGCCCATGGGCAAGCTATACCGACCAACGACACACATGCGATGCTATATTACCGTCTGTTTGGTTGCGGGTTGGAGCGAGCCGGGTTGGGTTGGACCCTTTTTCGTGTGTTTGGATGGGAAGCGAGAGGGGACAGAGCCCACCCAGGGTGGAATATTCCGCATAGATGCGGGTTGGCTCCGTTCGCCAAAATCGGGCGGATGGAGCGAACGTCCGTCTCGTAAACGCGGGTTCCGTTAGCGCGGACGGCTTCCCCGACGCGGATGTTTCTCCGCCGACGGCTTCCACGGGCGCGGACGGCTTCAAGGCGACCTTCCCGGCGTGGATCCGGGCGGGTGTAACAACGCCGGACGCGGGGAAGGAGGAGCCAAGAGGAATGGTGCCGACGTGGAGGCGCGGAGGCGGGTGCGTCTCGCCGCCGATGAACGCGATGGAGATCCTACGGAGACGGCGGCGTGCCGCGGGGACCCGCGACGCCTTCACGTCCATCCTCTTCCCGCTGCTCCGCCCGGCGCCCGGTGCCTCCTCCCGCCGCGCGCCGCCGCCCGTCACACACAGTCAGGAAGGAGAAGGGACATGAACGGAATTTATTTAACTCTTAGGGTTGGTTTGGTAAAAGTACCAGAGAAAAGAAATTTCAAATCTGGCCCTAGTGGATTTCAATAAACTCTTGGGGTCCTGATGCAAAGTGTCCACAATGACGCTATTACAGCTCCCCCGTTCTTCGTTCCCAGTCCCTCCAACGAAACATCGATGGAGCCGCTCCGCCCCCGGTAATCAAGAATGCAACCAAACATAGGATGGAGCGGCTCCGTCCCCAAAACTAGGGACGGAGTCACTCCATCCTCCTAGTCCTGCAACCAAACACACGATTAGTGTTGTAGTGGAGTGATTATAGGTGGATGAACGCGGTGCATCGCAATGTGGTCATACAAGTGTGGTGGGTTCATGCAAAGCTCTGTGGGAGATGGTGATGGACAGGTACAGAGATTAAATAAATAATATAAGTTTAGTGAGCTGAGTGTATTTTTGAAAAGTACTAGGATTGGGTTAAAAAGTAGGAGAAAGATTAAAATACTGAACGTGCAATGTAAACTACTGGGACATGGATGAAAACTGCTGACAAATTCCGATAAGAACGAGCCGAGGCCAGTAGAAATGAGTTATTAAAAAATGCAGATAGTTCTCGGTGCCTGTCGCCGGTGCCTCGTGAGGAAGTACACGCGCATGGAACACCACGACGCCGTTCCAGCCGGCCGGCAAGGTCGTCGGCTTCCCACTTGTCGGCATCCACCATCCACGAATCTCCGGAGCCGTGTCTTCAATAACCAATCTGCTGTCTTGATCTAGACCTGCAGCAAGGAACGGTGACAGGACCCAAATCACAACTTTTAAGTTGTAATATCCGAGCGCTCCGACTGTGGTTCTAGCAACACCGATCAGCACTACGACGTCCGTCAGTACTCAGTCACATCAAGAAGAATTACCATGAGATCAACACACTGGCTAATATTCAACATTGAATTCCCAATAAACCATTTAGATGTACATAGAATTCATCAGTTATGCTTATGCAGAGCATAACAACCGTAACTAATTACAATCTGACCAGTTCCATTCCATTCCTTCCATGTTCCAAATCTCGAAACAAAAAAAATCAACACGCATCAGTCGTTGAGTTGACTATATATGAAGGATTTCAGTTGCAGGCATATGAGCATGATCTTCTAGCGATGCTTCCATCGATAGCGAGATGACGGCGAGTGGATCGCGCCGCCACCATGCCACTTCTTCTTGTAGTCCTTCTGTGCCTGCGTCCGCCGGCGGAGGTAGCCGCTTCTGTCGACCCTTGGAGGAACCGTCTTCTCCTCCTCCGGCGGATCTTGGATGAACCAGTAGTCAAGCGGCCATGACAACAGGTTCCTGTTCCTCCCACGATGCATTGGGATGGGATCGAAATCAAAGGAGTCGAAGTACCACGAGAATATGGGACGGGAACGCCGCCTTGCCTTCACGTACTTGTTCTTCCAGCTCGATCCCAGACTGACAATCTCCAGCTCCTTGTCGTCGGAGCTCTCGGCGTCGGGGAAGAACCACCAGATACGCCACCTGCCACGGCGCTGGTGTGCAGGCAGGGCCATGTACAAGGCCTTCCATAGCTCGTGGTCGCGCTCTGCCACGAGCAGCCTCAGCTGGGAGCTAACGCACTCCACCCTCGCGAGGTCCTTGCCGTCGGTGAGCTTCCCCAAGATAGCTGCCTTGAGGTCGTCGGGTAGGGACTCGAAGCCGCTCAGCGGCAGGCCGTTCCTGCGGCACAGCTCGTCGAGGAGGCCCCAGCACACGCCGTCGGCGAGCGACCTGCAGATCCGTGACGCCCAGGGCTCAACGCCACCGAGGCTGCGGAGAGGAGCGGCCTGACGGTGCTGAGATCCAGCCGCTCCAGGTACGCGTTCTCCTGCAGCACGTCGTCGCCGTCGGTGCCGGTGGTGAAGAACATGACGAGCGCGACGGCGCTCCCCTGCGCACACAGCATCAGCACGACAGCGTCCGCGCCCTCGCGGTGCACGAGGTCCGGCGCGGTGTACTGTCGCGAGAGGCACAGCGAGCCTCCTCCCTTCTTGCGTGATTGCTTCTTCAGGAAGTATCCTGACCGTGGCTGCGCGCCGTACGGCTGGAAGCCGGCGAAGAGGAAGGCGGCGTGCAAGACCATGCCCAGCCGGCCGGCGATGTCCTCGGCGTCCCACTGGTCAGCGTCTACATACTTCTTGAGAAGGCTCGCCATAGTAGCGGTTCTTGCCTTGTCAAGATATGGATCGTTAATTTTGATTTGGAGTTGATGACAATGAAATGGATCCAGCAAAATGAAGGGGGTAATTACCTGGAAATTCCTCTAACTGGCCGGACTTGGTGGCTAAGCAATTGACTTGTGCATGCTGCTTATAATTTCACAATCATCTTAGATTAACTGAGGATTCGAGATCGCTGACATTGACGCACCGTCTATCTAAAGACTCTCGAGCCGAACTCGGGCAGAGATGCGTGGAGCTAGCTAAACACATCAACTAAAAAAACAACTTCATCTGAGTTATTAGAGCTCTAGTTCATTTTCTACGGAGTTATTGGAGCATCTCTTTCCCAGCTCCAGAACCCTCCGAAATAGATCTAGAAATAGAGTCAGAAGGAAATTCCCTGCCTTTGCCATCAATTGCACACTTCGAACCGTTTTCTTTCTTTTTCGCCCACTCTATTGCCTTCCATATCTGCCCCATCCCCACCGTGCGGCTTCCCCCACCCGAAGTCGCGACTCCCTCGCCCGATTCGCCGCCACGCCCCCGACACGCGAGTCACCTCCTCCGGTTCACGACTCCTCTCCTCCAGTTCGCTGCATAGATCGGACTGCACCCCATCCTCTAGTCACGGCTCCCCTCCTCCAGTTCTCGGCACGGGTTGCCGCCGCCCCTCCCCCGGTTTAGCATGGAGAGGTCCATGCGGCCTGTCCTAGAGCTCCGTGGTGAGATGGGGACACTGGTGATGAGTCCGACCCAGGTGAGGTTGGATGAAAAGACCGACACACTGATTTAGATTCTCAGAATCCCGCAATTTTAGCACCGACAACCGAAATTCGACGCACCGATCCACTACAATGCCACTAGGGCCTCTTGTTATGTACGCCTCGGCAATCCTAGCAGCGCACTCCGGGGCACCCACTCAGGAAAGGTCCAATCACCCTAAAAGACTAGTACAATAGGGGAAGGGTGGCTCTCCCTTTTAAGGCGGCTTCCTCGTCGCAAGCTAAGCAAGATGATATTATTCAGAGGCTCACACGGTCACCACCCGACTACAACTTGGTCACTTGGCCCATTTTTTGGTTACGTCTTTGCCTACGAGTAATAGTGGAGGATGTCCTCATCATTCCCACCCCCTTAACAAGGGGCCAGCTCTGATATCAAATGATGAATCTGGATCAGTGTGTCGGGATTTTCATCCAACCCTACCTAGGCCGAACTCATCAACTGGACAGGTCCCACGGCAAGGTCGCGACTCCCCTCCTCCAACCCTAACCCTAGAGCGCCGCCCTAGAACTCGCATGCCCGTAATGAGGATGCTACCCCCGTGTTTGCCCGTCAGCCCACACGGACACTTAGGCCCTGGCGGGTGGAGCTCCCCTCCTCCCGACGCTTCCTTTAATCCTCTTCAGCCGTGGCAGACGGGAACAACACGACTATGGCGGGAGCCATTTATCGGCAATGACCGAGTTCCTCTACAACAACCAAGAAAGGAGGATGACATGTGGGTCCCACTTAGATGGCAAAGTGGACAATTGTTGACACATGTTATCATATGCTTTTATATGTCAACAAGAGATGAAATAAGGACATAAATTGAATAAATACTTAGTTTAGAGGTTTATACTAATAAGTTCCACGAGTTTTGGTGATTTATGTATTTTCAGGGACTTAACAGATAAATGCAGAGAAGAATGGAGAAAGTTCCAGAATATATATCACATATGATGACAAGACTTGACCATGAAGTAACTCAATCCGAAAAGTGGACTAAAACATTCTAGAAGGTACCAGAGGACACTAGAAGGAACCAGAGGCCGAGGGGAGACCAACCCCTGGCGGCCGCCAGGCTCATTTTGGCCGGCCGCCAGGTGGGACCCACCAGTCAGCCTCAGATTTCTAGGTCGGTTTGTAACCGACTTTGAGGTTGTATCTACACCGTTATTAAAGGTCGGTTTGATCCAATGGTTGTCATTCATCGCCAAGGCCTATATAAGAAAGACCTCTGCCCCCAGGGTTAAACCCTAATTCATTGTAATTCATTATTAGTCATCATCAGCCAAGTCAGGCAGAAGTAGAAGAGAGTATCTCCACCAGAGATTAGGGTTAGCTACTTGTTCTAGTTCTAGTTCATCTAGTTCTAGTTCATCTAAGTTGATTAGCAAGTCAGATTCAAGTAGAGCTGGGTGTGCCTACCCAGAGTTCTAGATCTTCAAGTTTCACGGTACGGATATTATCTTGTATCTATGACTTTGCTCTTTATTAATAATATGTGTTTGTTTGCTATGTTCTTACTTTATTCTAATAGTATGCTTGATATAGATGTAGTTTATGATAGATTTATGTATCTATTCGTAGAGCGCCTAATTCAATACTCGAGTGGGTTAGGTGGTAGAAATATTTATGTAAGCGTGGTGCTTATATATGATTTACCTGCGAGTGCACCTTATATTCCGGGTCGTGTGGTAGATCGCGGGAGTGACAGCCCTGTTGAGTCCTTTATAATCCACCCTCCGTCTATAAGACTAGTGGACAATGAGTACGGGGAATATCTTGTTTTGCTCTTGATTTTCCTTTGTAGTCGTCCGGATACATGATCTAGAGTTTACTATGCTATATATGATAATATATGGCTTAGAATAGATGTAATGACTTAGTAGATTAAATGCTATAGAAGAATTTTGTCTCTTAAAGTAGTCCAATGTTAAGTCTAACTTATAGTAGTCTATTCCCGTCTCTGTGTGTGATGCCTCTGCCTTTATTTATCATTATCATATTCTTATTATTATTGGCTTACCCTGCTAAATTTAGCACTAGTGATGGTCTCTCTCATAAGTATGCCACTTATCAATTATATATGAGCCCACCTTTATTTATTCCTCGCTGTGGTAGAATATAAATGACAAAACCTGGATTACTCCCGGTGAAATGCTACAAAGTGGTATTTATATCTGTGCGCTTGCGGATAGACCTTTTATATTTATTTTTCCTTAGATTGCAAACAACACATTCACAAGTATCACCTATGCATTTCCTAGCATTGCTGTTGGGGATGACAACCTAGCACATAGTAGTGTTAAGAGATGAACCACACTGAGTATCTCTGGCTGCATATAGCCTAAGGTGAGATTAACTCCACCTTTTGTTATAGTGACATTAGATTTACCAACAACAATCCACAAGATAAAACATCATTCTGGTGTTGAGAGTTTCCTCTTAGCCAAATACCCCTAAAAGAAAGCTCCAACTCCAGTCAGAACCAGCTCCACCTGAATTTCTGGAGTGGAGCTTGATGGGGAGGGGGACCCTCGCCAGCAACGGCAGCCCCACGGGCCCCACACTTGACGGGCCAAGGCTCGTGCCACGACTAATTCTCTGGAAGGGTCCGCCGCCACGACAGCAGGCATCGAAGGCTCGACGGACCTGTTCACGACGTTGTGGCCTCCAATCAGCCCCGAAAGTGGCCAAGCTGTTCTCCTGCAATGCAGAGTCACGCAGAGGGACAGGCTCAGGGTGCGAAGGTCATGCCTGATCGAAGGTGCAGTCAGCCGGCAGAGGTCGCGCCCAGTAGGGGTGGCCGGCGGCGGGCAGGAAACCCTAGAAGTGGACCCGCCATGTAACTATCTTTTATACCCCTGTGAGTGTAAAATTACCTGTTTTCCCCTGCGAAGGCTCACCTGTCATACTGTACCCACCTTGTACTCCGGTGTAAAAAGCCACCCAACCCTTCACCTCCCTTATAAATACCCGGGTACGGGCTCATGGGAGGGGGTCAGTGGGTGGCCAAATTTATTGTCATTTAATCAAACTCAATTTACGGCACCGTCGCAAGTCCGTCACGATAGCGCACGACCAGACCTCTGAACGTTCACCCTCGGCAAACCCAACGAGGGTGAGACCGTGTGGAGTCCCACTCTTTCCTACCCTTCTCACTTTGACTCACTCGGGGGGGGGGGGGAACCCCGCCCGTCCTCCCGCCACCCTCAATAGTGAAGGCTAGAGGGGCAAGAGTGACCCCCATAGAGCTGCTCTGTCAGGAGTGGGAGCCATGCCAAACAGGCCTTAAATTGCAAGACACAAACTTGTAATAAAGACGTTTATATAAATAAAAATATTGAGTAAATTGCACTATAGGTACATACCTAAACTATTAGGTGTTTCATAGATGGGTACTGCAACTAAAAATATAACTTCTAGGAATTGAACCTATACTTTTTTGTATCAAAAGGTTCAAAACTAGCCACGCAGGCACCAACATCCTACGTGGACACACCGCCGTGGACAATGGACGATGGCCCCTTGGCACTTTTGTGAAAACCCCTCGCTTAATCCTGAATCCTGACTCCCTCTCCTCAATTTTAGTTGGAGTACACATGTGTGTGAAACACCCAATAGTTTAGAGTGGAATTTACTCAAAAATATATATATCATTACAATGAGGGTATAAACACTTTAATAATTCTTACACCTAAAAAGACCTAGAGGTAACAATGGCACCAAGGCTAGCAACAACCTATGGATGGTGATCGGCCTCACTAACTCCAGCTTCCCAGGAGCTCCCCCCATGTACCTCATAGGAGTCATGAACAGAGCTGACATCCACACATTAGTGGACTCAGACGCCACACACAGTGTCATCGACATCAACATCGCCAATGTCCTTATCCTACGAGAACACCACATCGACTCCACCATCCTTTTCGGCAATGGTCGTCGAGTTTCCTTGTCGTGTGGCACCGTTCGCCATGCCACTACGCATCGACGGGGCCGCCTTCGACATCAACACCTACCTCTTCAACCTTGGCAATGACATCGACATTGTTCTCGGCATGCTATGGTTTGTCAGCCTTGGCCTCGTAGCGTGGGACTTCTCCAACATAGAGATGCAGTTCAGGCTCCAGTGGTGCCTCCACAAGTTCGACGTCGTGACTCGCCAGTAGGCACCGACAATGGTGCATGCTCTACCTCCACCACCATAGAGTGACAACCAGCTCCACCATGATCTCGCGACGTCACGAACCGGACTTAGAGGGCTCGGCTACCTACGGCATTGGAGTACATCGACAACACCAACGACATCATCTCCACGCATATGAGACGAACAGTCTAGGAACAGCGACCAATATGGGCCATCACCCTCATAGTTATTGAGGGACATATTGTCCAGGCCTGGTCGGCCAAGCATGGGCTCATCTTCTTCGACTGACACTTCTACTTACCTATAGAGTCAGCACTAATTCCTGATTTATTACAGGTTCTTCATCAAGATGGAGAACCCAACATGGAGTTGTTGGCCCTATGTGTCTATGGATCGCAAACGCACAAGCAAGAGGAGGAGCTGCCTACAATCATCCTATAGGGGTGAGCCTAGCCATGCGGCCACTCTGTCCCAGAGCCACAGTTGCCTTCCTCGACGTGCAGAGGAACCTGTTCATCCACATCAACAATGTTGCCATCGACCTTCTCCCCGACTCTGACACGCACGAACTGTCTCCATAGGAGACCGAGCGCAAGACGTTCCTCTTGAGGACTGTTGACACCTATTATAGCATAATATTACTAGTCAACTAAACATGAAATAAGGGCATAAAATGAATAATCACAAAGACTAGGGGCTTTACTAACAAAGTTCCACAAGTTTTGGTGATTTATATATTTTCAGGGACTAAACAGGAAAAGCCTAGAGTTTGCAAGACATATGAAGTATAAACATGTTACAAATATATTCCAAGATAGCACCATTGCAAAGAGCTCGTCGAGACGATCGAAACGGATATATTTTTTGTTATATTCAGAGTCTAGAATCAAAAGATATTAGTTGCAGAACATAGTTCACTAAAACGACCATAACTTTCTCATCCGGACTCCGTTTCCTGCAAAATAGCAGTCATTACAAAGCTATCGACGAGATCTACGCACCCAAGAAATTTGATGTCGTTGTGACACAAGGCCCTAGCGACTGCCAGGCCTTTTCATGGCGGCCACCAGGAGATTGAGCCCAAATCCAGTCAACTTTTTATGTCGGTTTACCACCGACCTTGAGATTGTATCTACACCGTTATTGGAGTTCGGTTTGATCCAAGGGTCCCTGTTCATCGCCAAGGCCTATATAAGAAGACCCCCTGACCCCAGGGCTAAACTCTAACTCATTCTATTTGTTATCTCTTGACCTGTTGGTCATAGAGGTGTCCCAATGTGAGGACAACCTCTCCTCTCTAGTTCCAATCTAGATTAGAAGATCATGTAGAACTAGAAGCCCTAGAGTGAGTTGAAGAGCAAAAGCATATCAAGTTGAGAGATTAGATCTGTAGTACCCCAAGAGAGTAACTAGATCTAGTCTTGAGAGCTGAATAGTGGGTGGAGGAGAAGAAGGGGAAGCACCGGATTTGTCGGTGACTCCTCTATGCTTGTACCTCCAGGATCAAAGGCTTCATGGCACTTGATCCTAAGACTTCTATAGTGGATCAACTTCTTATTTAAGTAAGTAAATGTTCTTGTTGTTCTTATTGTTCATAACTCTTATTTGAGTACTTTAATCTATGGGAATCTATAGATTAGAGGAGTGGCTTAGGTTTAGGCGTGGTGCTTAGACTGAGGTTGCTTGTGAATGCACCCTACCTTCCGGAGCGTGGTAGTTCGTGGTAGTGACAGCACCATTGATTCCTTTGGAGTCCACATCCCGTTGGATAGGCCAAGCAGGACCATGTTGCTGGAGGATTACATGTTTCGTCCATGTTTTCCTTTGAGTACGTCCCCCTAAAACAATATCAACATCACTTACAAGGGTAAGAACTAGACAACCGTAGGAATCTCCTTACCTCTTTATCTTCTCAAGTCCTTGATTGCTGCTCATGGATTAGTTATATGCCTCGGTTATCCTCACACCATCCTCCCTGTGGATTCGATATTAAAACCCTCTCCCGGGTGAAGTGCTCACCGGTATCCGTTCGCTTGCGGATTATATAAACTATAAATATTTCTGTAGGCTTAACAAATACCAAAAAGGACTATGCTAGACAAAATGACATCACCATCGACACACTCTATAAGAATTATTTGGCGCCACATAGCTACCTAAATTGCCCCAGATGTAGGCGACCACATATGAGGCTTCTTGGCACAACCTCAGATGCTATCTCATTTGTGGCAACAACGTCAGTACCCCGACCACTACTTCTCGTAGCACATGCATACACCCGGCGAAGCACAATGGTGGATGAGTACTTCTACTAGATCCATGGGCATATCAGCAACCTACAGTACTGCTTCGAGTTCCGACCCCTACGCACTGGCCGTGGGAGCTTTGCCCCCGATCCCTCCCCCAAACTTCCCATCTTGATATCTGATCGACTTATTTATTATCTCCGTCGCAAATGTAAGACACAATTCTTATAAAATAATGTTAAGACACTAACTTGGTACAATCCATAAGCCCACATTGTTAACCGCCAATTTTTATTATAATATATTTAATAACAAAAGTTAAACATGATGCAAGAGTGAGTTGAAATTTGGAATTCATGGCAGGGGCGACCAGGCGAGAGCTGAGGCTCGGCGCTGCCAGTCCCTCACGCCTCCCGCATGTAGCCTACATCAAGTAAAGTGATTTGTATGCCTATTGTAAGCTTATTTGGAAAGGAATGGGAAAATGCTCAATCCATACAAACAAATGGGGAGCAAGGACCAAGGATAGGCAAAGCCCATGGGATAGTGGGGTACATGCGTCATAGGCTCGTTTCCTATTGTAACACTTGCATGTACCTAGATCAAGGAAAATGAACCGTGTGACGCATCATGTATGCCCTGCGCGCTCGTCCTCCACACCACCATCTTGATTTTTGTATGCTTGCATTGTAGCCTCGACAAAATAATGTGAATCGTGCCACGCATGCTGAGAGGCTAGGGTACCCAATGGTACATAAAGAGGTAATGGGTTTTTTTTTGAGTGGAGCAATGTCTTTATTCATTCAACAAAATATTGTTAAAAATACCATCAGGAGGCTCCAAAAACTAAACAACTCTACCTACTAGTAGTAAATTTACAGGGCTTCTAGCTTAGGAGAGGTGCATTGGTATTTGAACTCCGTCCTTCAAAGACAAAATGAATCCTTGAAAATTTCTCCAATCTAGACTTTATTTCTAGTACAATGGCACCATACATGCCCATCCCCTTGCTCGGGGTATTTCAAACCATGTTTGTACAATCACTAGCTAGCCTTGCTGCTTAGCTGTGTGCAAGCATCCATTCGTTTGGAATCCCCTACGTAGGCCTACGGACCGGCCCAATAGCGCATCCCATTTTGTTTATAACGGTGCTTGTGTCCATACCTTCCACTGCGCTGACATAATAATGAAATGAGATGAACGATCTACCCTGCTCATCGTCCATAGCTTTCATTTCCCTCCTTCCTGAAAAACCTAGCTACCGCAACCACCTTCACCGCTCAAGCCCCTACACCACCCACCGGACCTCCCTTGTTGCGGCTCCTACTTCGCCACCCGCCCAACCTAATAGCGTGGACACCACCATGCCCACACGTGGGGACCACTTCCTTAGCTGTTAGCTGGTCACTGGGGCCGTCGCATGCTTGCTCATGCCTGATGACACCAACAGGATCGTGGTGCAAGGAGAAGCGTCGGGCCCTGGTGCGCAAGCCCTTTAGCCTCGCCTCCTCCTATGGCGCGGCCCAAGATTACTCTAGGCGGTGGAGGAGACCGCACACCCAAAGATAGGTCGCATGTTCCATGCGTATGTTTCAATTGTTTTAGATGTTTTAACTTACGTTGCAATTGTTTCATACAGATTTTGCAAAAGTAGTTCAGGATGTTGCATATCAATATGTTATAAATATTTGTTCTTAATGTTTCACCTGGTTTTTATATGTATGTTGCATGTGTGTTTATCTAAATGTTTGATATGTTTTACATATATTGTGCAAGTGTTTTATTTGGATGTTACATATGTTTGCAATTGTTTTCATATATTTTTAGGTGTTTTTGCAAGTGTTTTAGCGCATGTTTTAAGTGTTTCATCTGTGTTTAGGTGTATGTTGAAAGTATTTTATATGGATGTTGCAAAAGTATATCACAGGTGTTGCACATATTGCATTGTGACCTACATGCTGCAACTATTGGAGGGGGCACGAGGGGTCTGGTGGGGCATAGACGCCGCTTGGGGTCGTGGTCGCACGTGGAGGGCATCCGTTCAGCTGTCCTTACGCTAGCACACGAAGAGATATAGATATAGATATAGATATAGATATAGATATAGATATAGATATAGATATAGATATAGATATAGAAAATATAGATATAAAATATATAATACAATATAGATATTATATTATAGATAAAAAGATCAAATGAATTTTAGTTTTTTTCGGCTGCTAGCTTTCATTAAACAAATCTTTAAAACAGGTGGAACAGAAAACAAGTACCAACATAAGACATTGTGTAAGTAACTAAAGATATAATAAAGTGTTATATGCAATAATATAATATTTCAGGAGAGAGATAGAAATAGAAAGAGATAGTAGAGAGGGATACAAAGAGATAGACAGGGAGCACAAAATGATCCTAACGTGTCCAAAAAAACTGCACATCGTTTTGTTCACGCTGAGCACACCGATCATATAGTATCATATAAGATTGCCAATTTTAACAATGGAGTTATGAATTATTTTTCTTAGAAACAAATTAAAGGTAATGGACGAGGAAAGGTGTGTTTAGACATTGGGCTAAAAGTTCCATTCTCCTTAATGAAATACACATGATGTTGTGTTCCAGAAAAAAGCTAAAAGTTGCACTGTTATTCCAGGTAATTTTCGGCAATAAAATCACAGATATCACAATTTGTGCCATCTCGTCCTGATTTCGTTATAATGATGGGGCAAAACAAAAAAATCCATACTGAGGGAGCAGATAGTAATATCATGGTTCCAAAAATTTAATTGCATAGTATTATTATTTATATGGTACAAATTCTTTCTACACTATGTTGATGTAATATGGTGGAAGCCTTGTGTAACACCCTAGGTGTTAAGCATCTTGAAAGCATGATCATTTGCATAGCATCATCATCATTTCATGCATGAGCAAGTTCATATTAGCATTTAATTTGAGTGCTCTCATTTCATGCTTGTTTGATCTAGCTACTATAAGATCTTAGCTATAATGATGTTTCGGACCTAGATTGTGCCTAGATATATTTTTGACATAATTTAGGACCATGTTTGAGCTTGTGTTTCAATTTAGAAAATTTTTATAAAATAGCCCTAGAGTGTCAAACCTCTTTGACCCATTTTGAAACTCATTTCAAAAGTGCTTGATAGAAGTGTTTTTAGCAAAAAGTTTCTATAGATGAAATGAATTACTTTTTTATATAGAGCAAATGATCTGTTGTAAGTTTCTTGTGAAAAGGTTTGGAAAGGGTTCAAATAGTGCCCAACAGTTTGGGTCAAATTTGAGTCAAATTCAAACTCTGTTTTGACTAGTTTAGTTTGACCTTGCTGTTTTTAATTTTTATCTCCAAATCTAGGCCGAATTAGAAAAAGTTCATATTGAGTGTTTTGTAGCTTATGAAATTCTCTACAAAGTTGATGTTTTGACTTTTTCCAAATTCTGCACGGATCTCGAGGCACAGGCCAAAAACAGTCGCTGGTTCAGAAAACAGAGTAGGGGGGGGTATCGGCAGCTCGCCGGCCGACAGCGCCATGGCAACGTGGCCGCTTGCCCGCCGCCGATGTACGGCCCGGACCCACGCGCCCATGCCTTAAAACGCGCGTCCGCGCCGCGCCCTAAACCCTAGCCACACTCCCACCCCGCCGCCCGGCCGCCCGTAGCGGCGAAAAGCGCCGCGCCGCTCGCGCCGTCGTCCCGAGCTCCGCCGCCGCTGTTCGTCGCCGTCGTCGCACCAAACCGCGCAAATCGCAGCCCTAGCCTCGTCCCATCGTGTGCTACGCGAGTCCGTCGTCGAATCGAGGTAAAGCCCCGGTGAGCACCCCATTTCTCCCATCCCGGCGCAAGTTGCCGCCATTGCCGCCAGCTCGCAAGATCGAGCTTTCTTCTTTTTTTTTTTTTCGTGTTTTAGCCGCCTAGATGTGCTTGAGCTTCGAGGTAGCTGGATGAGTGGATCCGGCCGCCATTTTCGCGGGGACGCGCCGTCGCCGACGGCAGCGGCCCGTGAGCGCCGCCGCCGCGAAGTCCGTCGTTTACCGCCGTCGTTGCCGTTAAGCTTCTAGGTTGCTTGCATGTCATTTGTTGAGCCTAGGAGAGTAGAGAACGGCCACCCAGTGTGCCGTCTATCGCCGGAGAACGGCGGAGCGCCCGGCGTCAGCGCCGCCGCCGCCGACGCGTCATCGCGCGCCCCATGAGCCGCCGACGCCGTCGTCGCCCGTTGTAGTCGGTTTTAAGCGCGAACCAAGGGCACCAACACGACCGTTTTCGTCGAGTAGATGCGTTTAGAGTACTTGGTTGCCCAGTTTGGTCACCGCCGGCGGAAATCCGTCGCCGATCCGCGCCAGCGCCGCCGTGCCCTGCTTCTGTCTCGCTGACAGATGGCCCCGCGCTCTTTTCCTTTTCTTTTTTCTTTTCTATTTTTCCGATTTGAATGAAAAGCTTTAGAAATTCATATCTTGGTCTTTTGAGTCCTTTTTGAGTGAAACAAATTTTGTCATGTTTGTTAGAAGATAGGCTACAGTATAAAATTATGAAATCCTATTTTCTGATAACTTTTATATATAGTTTTATTTATGGCTAGAAATGCATGGAAATTGAGGAAAATCATATCTTTTAATTGGTACAAGATAAAAATATGCTTTCTGTATGAAAAGTGCTTGTTTTTGTGAGTAGAGTCTAGGAAAAATACCATGCATGGTATGTTCTGTGGAAGAAATATGATTTTCTATTTATGTGCTTTTTGCTATGTGATCTTTAGAAATTCATAGAAAAATGAATATTAGGGTTTTGTGTGTGAAACTTGGTGTGTTTATGTTTGATAGGTTTTAGAAGCTTTTCATACTCAGAAATCTGTTGTCTGACACTTTTTATAGTACAAAAGTATTTTCATGCCTAGGTTTAGTGTAAACTTGTCATTTTTTGTGTAGGGCTGTAGGAGCATGATCTTGCCATGATATTTTTATGATAGCTGTTATATTCCAGTAAGATGCTCTGGTAATTTTTGTAGAATTTTCTGAAGTGGTTGTGTATTTATCATATTTATGGTGCATGGAAAATAGGCTAGAAATATATGTTTATATGAAGGTAATGTGTGTTAGTATTTTTATTATGTGTTCCTAGCATGGATATGATCTGTTAGTAAGCTTGGTTTGGTCAGCTTAGTAGTTTTGACAATTTCTTGTTCTAGCATTTTATTTAATTATAGGGTGCAAGTGTAGTGTTTGCTAGGGTATATCATTTCATGTGCTTTAAATTATCTTTTAAAATGTCCAGTAGGTTTGTTTGGTAGATAATTACTTGATTTACTTGCTGGTTAAGTTTGAGATAAATTGCATGAATAGTTTTTGAGTTATGGAGGTTGTATGTGATGTTTGGGCTGAAAACAGAGCCTCTGTTTTTCCCAATTTCGAGGCTGATAAGTTCAGATTCAGCTCTGGATGCTGTGGAATGTTTTGTAGGAAATTTTGTTAGCTTTCCATAGAGTCCTAGTTCACTGAATTTGGAGTTGTAGAACTCCCTGTGTGACTGTTTTAGTGACAGCATGTCAAGCTGCCATTTCCTGCCATTAGTGAGTTTAGGGTGTTGCTTGATGTAGGTTGTTAGGTTTCTTGTGTAGAATGAGTTGTGTTTCTACAGAAGAGATATGCACTTACTAATAGCTTGCATCATGAAGCATCCATCCATCATACATATTGTTACTCATTGCAAGTTGATATTCATGCTATAGTAATTATATCTTTTCTCCATCATATGCATCATCTCAGGATCGGGGGAAGTTCTAGAGGAGCTGATCGAGGAGCCAGGGGAGCTGTTCCAGCTGGGAGTGCAGTCCGGAGGAGTCACAGGAGACGAAGGGTCGACCAACGAGCTGACTGAGTGTCCGGAGCACGTTCCGGCAACGTTCCTGCGAGGCAAGCCCCGGAGCATTCTGCCATTTCCTAATTCTTCCAATTAAATTGACTTGAGTCTTTTATATGTTTCCTGCATTAAGTATAGGAAATGGTTGAAAACGTGATGCATTATGGTCCTTGTTGAAAGTTGCCCTATCCTATATAAAGGTCTAGGTTAATGCTCAGTAACATGATTGCAGTAGACAGTGATTCCGGTCACTTGAGGAAATGTTGTGTGCAATCACATGGGTGATTGTCAAGCTGCTGTTGAGAACCTGATAAATTAAAACATATGAGATTGGGTGGATATTGTGGTCTTTCCACCTGATCAATTAAGGACTTACTCTTTGTCGGAATGTGGTCGGAAGTTGAACGTACCTGGCATTTAGTAGGCTCCGCGGGGTCGTGAGCCACGAAGCTCGTGGGAATGTTAGGGGCCGGCCATGCTCGCTTTATCGCTCCTCCTTTGGTGATGGTTGGTGTGGTTAATCGGGCACAAGAAGATGCGCACGAGGGGTCGTACTCGTTGCTTACGCTCACTTGGGTGCTCGAGAAGGAGGGGGTAGCCGGCAAGACCGAGACTTTACGTCCCGTAACGTCCTGGGAGTGATTGGGTCTGCCTTTGCAAAGTAGACCTGGTTTGTGTCAGGGTATTCGCCAGCTGGTTTGCAAATCGATTCGAATCGCCATCTCTCCTGGT
Source organism: Hyparrhenia diplandra (assembly GCA_015847255.1). Lineage (NCBI taxonomy): Eukaryota > Viridiplantae > Streptophyta > Magnoliopsida > Poales > Poaceae > Hyparrhenia > Hyparrhenia diplandra. The sequence continues at coordinate 120,654 of JADLZK010012327.1, forward strand.
TAGTGAGAACCCGGGTTGCGTCCACGGCAATGTAGTCTTAATTATTACAATATATGTTATTTATCGTGTTGCAGCTGAAATAATTCTGATCAAGTTACTTATGCTTTGTTATTTATTCTCTTGAGCAATGATTAATCTTGACTATACGGGATCTATGTTATATAATTAATTAAGTACCTCGTTAACTTGGAAAAAAATATACATGTAGCATGCATAGGCTCACTAAACAACTTTATTTGTGAAATTTCTTGTGAGTCGGCTAAACCCCGGATAAAGCCTAGCATGATCCTTGGAGTCTTTTATTTTATTTTTGGACGGGTAAGTCTAGCTAAGTATTTCGTACTCGGGGTTTTATTCCCGTTGTTGCATGTGAGCATGTTTACCATGGTTCTTGTAAGACTTGTACATTTCCCTGTTGATGAAGAGTAAGGCCGGGCAAGGCAATTCCATATCCCCTGTCTCATCTTTATTCTGGGGATGACTATCTAGCACTATCTTATATATGTTTTTGTTAAAAGACTATTTGGTTTTTCGCAAACTACTGCTTCCGCACTTGAACCTGAGTTTGTAATAAATTATACTTCGCACTCGATGTTTAATATATCGAATTTGGTTTGAAATACCTGCGGATTTTACTACCAAGCTCAATGATCCTGTTGTATGTTGTTGATGAGTTTGAAATCACTCGAGATTTCCGAATACCGGGTTTATATGGACTCAAGTGTAGACTGCGATTGCTTCGGTGATTGCGAATTATACTTGATTTCTTATAAATTGGTCGGCTCTGTCACACCTTGTCCCTTCTCAGCCCCCCCCTGCCTGTACTCCTGCGTGGCCTAATATAAATACAAGGTCCATCCTTATTAGCCCCTTATCTTCTCATCATTTCTCATCACTCCACTGTTGTCTCTCACCTCGTGGTCATCAAACAACAGTGTGTGTGCCCCAATAGGGCAAGCCTTAATGTTGAACGATTTGCGCACCACGTTCCCAAACATGATATGGGCCTTTGTTGCCAACAGCGATGAAAGGTTTATAAGATTGGCTAGCCGGATGCTTTCGCTCCTAAACTTCCAAGGTATTGTGTGGTCTTGTTCCAATGTTTTCCACAAATTAAGATGCACAAGTTTTTCTTTTGAACAAGATCCGCATACTGTCTTCGATATATGTGACCCAGCTCGGTTGGGTATGTTTGAGAGCAGAATATGATTTGCGTATGCATAGTGATTACATTTTCACCAGATCTGCTTCACTAGTTAATTTTTATGTCTGAGGTTAGCTGCTATCTCAATGTTTCCGTATAAGGTATAAAAGAGGAAGATATTTCCTTTAACATGTATGGATGGAAGTTCTTAGTAGCGCTATGTGTGATGCTCTCTAATATGGTTGTTCATATTTTTCTTTAGCATGATCTTCCTTGTTTACCTAAGCAATTTTCTTCTACACAATGCAAATCAAAATCGCGTGGGATCGCTATTTCCTCAAAAATTTTTATTTTTTTTTACCATTTTCTTCCCAAGAAAATTACTTCTTTATGAAATTCAGATCAAAATCGCACGAGATCGTTCTTCGTGCCAATTTTTTAAATATTTTCTTATGAAATTCAAATCAAAATCCCACGGGATCTCTATTTGCTTGTAATTTTACCGTTACCTTTTCAAGAAAATTACTTAACTACTATTTTAGTTTTCATTACTCTAGTTTAGTTGTATTTTTGTGCCCGCTCTAACTTTTATTCAATATAATCTTTGCTTTGTCGAGCATAATTACACTCACTAACAAATTTTGAACGTAGATCACATTTTACATTAAGTTCCCTACCATACCCCTTACTCTTTTTTGGGGGTGGGGTGGGGTTGGTGGGTGACAAGACATGATCTTTGATGTTTTCGTAAGGGTAGTTTTTTTTAATGAGATTAAAATCAAATTGAGCTTGTTTGCTTCTTCGCGCCATTTTGAAAATACTTACTGTTACCTTTTTCAAGAAACGACTTAGCTACTATTGTAGTTTTTACCACACTTTGAATTTTTCCCCCCCCCCGGCGTGCACACAGAATTATCTCTTCCATGTCTAGCATGATTACACTCACTAACTTATTTGTGGATTGTCCATGTTTTTTCTCTAGGATATGAAGGTAGATCACATATTTTAGACCAAGTTTATCACCATCCCTTAGTCCTCTAGGCTTTGGGGTTTGGGGGGGAGTTCACCAAAAGGAAGTTTTTTATGAATTGAAATCAAATTGCAAGATCACTCCTTTGCACCATCGTTACCTTTCCCAGGAAATTACATACATACTGTTGTGAATTTTGCTAGAATTTAGTTGAAGCTCCTGTTTTTTGTGTGCCTACTCCCACTTTTGTCCAATATAGTTTAATCTTTTCGATTTCAAGCATAAGTACACTTCCGGTGTTCTCAATACGTACCATAGTTTTTTCAAAAGGAACTGAGCAAGCTAATTTCTGAGTATTCATATTTTTTGAAGAAAGTATTAAATTTATTAGAAAGCAAATGAAGAACTGTGACAAAAAAGAGAAACAGGAAACGCAAAAGAAGTGTTGCTCACACACTATACGTTACTAATCACTTCACCTGTCTCTCTTTGCAGTTGCCACATGCGAGAGCTCAGTGGCGGCTCCTAAGCTCCTCAGCGGAAGACTCAAAAACGCCGACGTTGTCTTCATCGATGCGTTGAGAGCCACAACCTGCGGCTTCGACTTCCGTGGAATCGTGGAGACCCATCGGTGCATCCCAGTCGTCTACGGTAAGCACTGCACGCACCGTGCACGCATTGCATCAAAGGATCATCGATCATGCAGAGAAACAAGAACAAGATAATTATTTTGCTTTGTGTGGAGTGTGCAGTCTTCTCTTTCAATTACAACGTCACCAACGACGTAGCTGAGGCTCTGCGATGCAATGTTTTTGTTGTTACCTACATGATCAAAAAGCCCCTCGACGTTGAAGACCTCTGTAGGCTGTGGAGGATCATCCAGTGGTCCCTGGTTTTGCTGCGGCGTGGCAAAAGAACATTGTCGTGGCTGGAATGGCCTCGGGGCAATGGAGCACTTCCCGCTGCCGTCGAAGCACTTTTTTGGCCAGCTCCTCTACCAGCGGCAACTACAATGCTGGAACATCATCCATGGTGTGACAGGTGTGAATGGTGGCAACATTATACCATTCATGGCACCTCAGGATCTCATGTTGCAAGTGGGAATCAGGTGGAGTTAGGAGCACCAGACATCTATGGATCAACAGGGTCTAGTGCAATGTTCAATGGGAATGGTGAAATGGGGCAGCATTGTTTCATTCTGACCAGTACGATGACAACGCAATGCTCTCTCTGGACACTCTTTGGGTTTTCGACGATGACGTCCCAGTGCACGCTAAAGGCCAGGAGGCTGCTGCAGCTGATGATAGCGCCAACACCACCCACGCTACAGCAAGCATGTCAAATGGCGGGGGAAGTGGTGGTTTGGGACTGAACGGGAACATGGGAGCTGCTGACAACGGCCTTGAATTGTTGGAGTACTTAAAGGATGACAATGCGTCTGATTTCCTGCACCCACAAGACAAGAACAATGGCCATCAGTAATTGGTTGTGCAGCGATGACCAGACAAGTAAACTAAGAGAGTGTAAGAGTTCAAGAGAGGAACAGAATTACTCTACCAAACAATTTAGATTTAACATAATGTATAGTTAACCCAGTCTAAAGTTATGTTTCCTGTAAAAATATATACTTGGTGCAACCGTACTTGGCTATGGGGAGTACCCTGTGATCATTGCATTTTTATTTGTAACCGGTGCAGAATGCAGATGTGTATACTCAATACTCACACTTTCACCTCTATGAATACACACATGCAAACCATATATGTACGCGCCAGAACATCATCATCGTCAACCCCTAGAACGTCAGCTGACTGCAAACCTGGAGGGCATTCCGTAGAATGTGGCACCGGCCGGGAAGGATTCGAAGATTGGCGCCTATTTTGGCACGACGACGTGCCGAGCAGAGATAGGGGCATTGTCATACGCCCGACAAGGGCCGTAGCCCCACGGTGGAGCTAGCGGGCCAATTTGGCCCGAGGAAGGGGCGCTGCCATCGTCACAGCGCCGCGTGGCCCGCGCGGCCTGCCCTGATGTGCCGAGGGAGGGAGGCACCCAAGGCCGCCGCCCCCGTCGTCGTCCCATCAAATAACTTTTTTTTTGGCTCCTAGTTGGGTTAGGAAATAGGAGGTTAAGATTAGGAAGGTTGATTTGTTAAATAAGAATCCAATTCGACGAGGATCTTCTAGTTAGCTTAGGAGTCAAGTCTCTACGGAACTATAAATAGAGAAGGTTGTAGTCAGTTCAATTCAAATAAACCTAAAGAAGAGTCCTGAGTGCCGCCCCCACACGCGCGCCGCCGCCCACGTGCACCGCCCATGCCGCTGGCCGCCCGGTGCCCCTCGCCACACCTCTCACACAGTACATCTCGAATAAATGTTTACCTAAGATGTATACTTAATTTGTTTTCGTATAAAAATTACAGTACATCTTCAAATAATACTTTTATTTTTCTAGACAATCATTACAGTACATCTTCGAATAATTACAGTACATCTTCGAATAAATGTTTAAAGTACATCGAAATCTAACACAAGTAATTTCGGCTTAAAATATTGGTCTTTTGGTTGATAGTCCAAGTTTCATAGGTGGTCCAGAACTGATTAACATCGCGAGCTCCCTGAAGTATGTATACCAGCCTACTCAATTCAACGTGTGGCCTTGCTCAAGGAAACCACAATGACAGGGTACTTTGCTTTCGTTATCTCGAGATGTTTTGAAACCATGGAGGCAAACACCACGAACAGCTCATCTAGTATAGCCTCACCAAAGTGCTCAACAATAAGCGGCTCAATTACTGCCCTTATGCTTTTGTTCGCCACATTTTCCCCACTGCTGTCACAATCAGGTACCACATCATTGTCTGAATCGTCCAGGGGATCCCAGTTGGACTCGAAGAGATCAATGTGGTCGATGTTGAAGAGATTGTCCTCCTTAACCAAGGCCTTCACCTCATTAACTGATGGTGCGTAGTATGGAAGGTTAAATGAGCTCAGTTTCTCCTTTTTAACGCGACCCTGCAATGCATGCACTGTATGGTTAACAACGAGCTTGGATGTGACCGATAAAAGAGCAATTGCAGGAAGTGTTAGAAGAAAGAGAGATTAATATTCAATATAATGCTGGCTTGGTTTAATTTTATCTTTTTATGGTAGGTAGATGGTTTGTATTTTTCTAGATAATTCCTAGTAACAGAAATCTTTTGAACATAAATAATGGCCCATTATTCTCGGTCAGAAGCAAGATTTATTTGTCTACCTTTTGTACCAGTGACTGCAGAGATTTAGCAAGCAACTCCCACATGGTACCCACATCCCCATGCATCAGCATTTCTTCACTCTTTCGGCCTAGAAATGTGAGCACCATACGGCCACCAGAAACAAGTTCTTTGTACCGCAATGCGAGGAACAACCTGAAGTCCTTTCTGAATTGTTCTTGGAACAATGATACTACTTTTGGCGAAGTAGTCTTCCCAATGTACATGTTCTCTTCATTCAGATGAGTCCCGTTTGAGACATCCTCAGGCACCTATTAGATGAATACCAATATACAGCATATACAAGATGAACTTGATTATTAAAGAGATACACTTAATAAAACGATGTCATTCAAAAAAATCATATTACTTTGAGTTAATTAAATAACCCGTATAAATATCATATTCTATAAGAATAGTTGTATTATTGTTTCATGGGATTCAAACACATGTTTCGTTTAGCAGGTTACCGAATACATCGAGAAACAACTACTTATTTAGCAGGGAACAAGGAGAAGGAAGCCAGGCCATCTTCGCTCGAGGTAAGGGAAGGAAGGCGAAACCTTTAAGCCTTGCGTGAGTGGCCTTTCGACACGACCGACGAGTGTTCACGGATGTGAAAGCCCGGACGTAGTATCAAAGGATTGAACAGGCAAAAATGAGTGCGACAGAGACCAATCTCCGGTGGTCAAGCAAGACTTTTGACTCAAGTGAAAATGAAATGGATCATGATTATCACAATACAATTCATTTTCACACGAGTCATTACACAAGGGGATCATGATCCATAAATCGCTAGGTTAGTGTAATTTATGGCCCACTAATTGTAAAAGGAGGATCTAAAAATTAAATAGTGCCCTCATGATGAATAAAGAGGCAGAGGATGATTTATTGTTTTCATACAGCATCTGCTTGCCTTCGCTCTTGTTAGGACGTCCCCAACAACGATCTGATCCCTGCTATCCATTTGTGTACATGGATGAGAGTCACCCTGGGCGTTCGGTTAAACGAAACCGATCGGTTCTGTTTTTCGATTATCCAGCTAATTCGCCAGATAACATGGAACCGATCAGTTCCTGGCAAAACATGGAACCGAGCAATTCGGTTTCGGTTATTTTTGGTTCGGTTTCGGTTCTAACCGAAGGAACCAAAATTTTAAAAAAGCAAAAAAAACCCTCATTTAGTTGCATATTTCAGCCGCATTTTGCCTGATTTTCATGTAGTCATCAGGGAGCAATACAACATAAAACAACTGTTCCACATATTTTCTCTCAATTTCTAAAGCAAGCAAGCAACAATCCACAACGACCACAAGCGTCCAGGTCCAGCAGCACACACACACTTATTCGTGTCAATGGATCCGTTGCTGCAGAGTCGGGGTCGCCGGTCGTGGAGGCGAGGGGATGGTCGGTCGCCGGTGTTGCCGTGTCGGCCTTCGAGGACTCAGAGTGGAGACTGAAGAGTGTATAGGATAGCTGGAGGGGAGGGAAGGTTGTTGACCCGTGGTGGCCGGCGGATCGCGAGTGCGCGACGCGATGTCGCAGGGGACGGAGGTCGGGGTTGTTAGGTGAGGTGATGGCGCGAGGAGTGATTGAGTGCCTTAGGGTTCCCTATTGGGATGGACTAGGACGTATTCTATACGGGCTTTACATAATTCGGGTAATTCGGGTTATTTCGATTGGAAAAAGTCCAAATTCACTCCCCCAACTATCACGAAAGTTCACTTTTCCTCCCTCAACGTCAAAACCGGACAAATCACCTCCCTTAACTTTTCAAACCATGCAAATTACCTCCCTCAAGCGGTTTTGAGGGCGGTATTGCTACAGTAAAAGTGATATGCCTTTTCCTTTTTTTTAAAAAAATTCTTGTTGAATATTTGAAAAATAATAGTAAATCATAGAAAAATCATAAAATAAAAATTCCAATTTTGTTAGACTCCACATGATTAGATCTACACAGTGAATATATAATATGATATACTTTAATATAAAGTTTTTTTGCTACCAAGGTTTTGTCTTTTTTTTTTTTTATTTATTTGTTTGAATCTTTTGAAAAATCATAGTAAATCATAGAAAAATCATAAAATAAAAATATATTTTTTATACTCCACATGTGCATGTCTACATAGTGAATATATAATATGGTATGCTTCGGTACAAAATTTTTATTGTAGCTTTAGATCTATACTTTTGTGTAATTTATTAAAATAATTCGTAGCTGCAACTTCTATAATTAACTTTTTGGACTAAAGCATACCATATTATATATTCAGTGTGTAGATCTACTCATGTGGATCTAAGAAACTTGGATTTTTTTTTATTTTATGATTTTTTTCTTTGATTTACTATGATTTTTCAAAGATTCAACCAATTAAATAAAAAAAAAGAAAAAGACAAAACTTTGGTAGCAAAAACTTTATATTAAAGTATATTATATATTCACTGTGTAGATCTAATCATGTGGAGTCCAACAAAATTGGAATTTTCATTTTATGATTTTTTTACGTGATTTACTATGATTTTTCAAAAATTCAACCGATTTTTTTTTAAAAAAAGGAAAAGGCATACCGCTGTTACTGTTGGGTGAGGGAATCTGGACTTTTTCCTATTTCGGTAACATAGGTCTGGAACTGAACTAACCAGAATCATTTTGGTTCTTGAGAACACGAACTGAAACAGGTCGGTTCGGTTAGTTCGGTTTGGTTCTCGTGTAGTTCGGTTCGGTTCTCGGGTTTCAGTTTTTTTTTTTTACCTAAAGTGAGATGAGAGCCTATCCTTGTGTTGAGGACCTCCATATGGCTTGCCACTGTCCGAGACTTCGATCAAGGACAACGATATGTATGGTCTAGATAAAAAAGTGCAAACTATATTTTTAGTGTGATCGCAGATACAGTGGCGACTACTGTCTTCACCGCCACGACGATTGCAGTCGTTTCCTCATGCATTCTAGGCAAAGGGTCGGCAGATCAAGGTGCAAGGGCAACAAGGGCACACGATTTCAAGCGTGGGCCGACTTGCCAACTTTGGGGTTGTCTACATCCAATAAGTTTCTTTCAAGTTTATTTTGGTGCACGTTGTTCAAGGCGTGGTGGCGGATTCGATAGAGCGCCATGAAGCGACATCGATATTTTAGCACTATCTTGAGTAGTAAACTCATTTCTTTTTTTTTTTGATGTAGCAGATCTTTAGTACACATATCTTCATGTACTAAAGTTTTTATATTTTTAGTTTTTTAATAGGTTTGGTCATTGTGTGGTCACGCAGAGGCTTTTTGGTGTGTGTGGTCATGCAGAGGCCGGAATGTTATTTCCATTGTCTAAAAAAATATTTTTCAGTGTGATGTCAGATCGAGTGTTGACTTTTTGTAAAAACTGACCAGTTTTATAGACTTCTATATCGCGATCCGTATATAAACCTTATAGATGTACTATATGAGTATACTTATTTAAACCACACGTGGAAGCGCCGCATAAATTAATTTGATACCAACTCTGATCCTTATTTTATCTCAGTATAAGTAGGGAACATATCCAGTGCAACTAAGGTCGTGTGCAACATATACAACCACCAATTAAGACCATAGGATCAGACGTTGGATCCAGATCTTGTGGCCTTAATTGATGGTTGCATAGGTTGCACACGAAGCTTAGTTGCACATGATACGTTGCCGTATAAGTATGTAGTACGGCGTCAAATCTCACGAAACATCGTATTATGGACGACGTTTGTGCAAACCAACACGCTAAGAAATTATTATTTAGTTTGTAGTCACCAATAATAATATAATGTTGGTTGGTTGCACATGCGCGCGATCGAATGCATACCTTGGATTGCCACATGAGGCTGTAGGACGAGTGGAAGAGATGGACGCTATTGGATGGGAAAAGCCTCCTGTAGAAGGACCCTGGTAGCCCGGCAACGTAGCACGGAAGCTCCGGATCGGCCTGCTGATCAGTCAAGTTCTGCAAATTCTCCAGCGACCGGAAGATGAGGTTGAAGTCGTTGCCTGGCAGATCGTTGAGGAAGAATTGCACGGCCGCCATGCCGTGGCGCCGGTCGTCGTCCTCGCGGCGGATGCAGTCTCGGAGTGTGCTCGTCACCTCGGAGACGACGAGCAAGGCGTTGGGCCCTGATGAGCAGCCGAGGTCAGCCACCACCATTATGTCCTGGCCCTGAGGAGTGAGCGTCGACGCGTACAGATCTTGTATGGCCTTCTCAAGCACTGGCCTGGTCTTTATCAGGGCCTTGTCCTGCTCGATTCATGCATAACACTTGTAACTACGTTACCCTATCTATATACTCCCTCCCTTCCAAAAAAAAAAAAAACTTACAATTCTAGCACAGTGTCGCGGTTTAGTATCCCATGTTTGATTAATTATAGATAAAAAACTTTCAATATTTATGCTATCAAATAAATCTCATTATATTCATTACAAAATGTAGTTTTTTAATAAATTAATTTGAAGTTATAAATATGAATAGTATTTGATAGAAATTTGGTCAAACATAGGTTACTTTTTTTGATGACATGGAACCCATAGTTGCAAGTACTTTGGAACAGAGGTAGTATATGACTGAACTGCATGCATGCAGTGGGAAATGCATGAACAACGTCGGGTACAAACCTGGAGTCTGGAGTTGGCGGCGTAGCTGGTGCTTCCGTCGCCGGTGGCCATGCGAAGCTCTTTCTCTACCTTCATGGCAGGCAACAGATTCTCAGCTCCACAGCTTCAGAGGCGCTCGATCTCTGGGCTAGCTTGTTTGGTTCTATATGCACTGATGATCTATGTGCGCTGTATACTGGGGCTTCTTTTATAGAGAGGACATTGTGTCATTACCAACGTGTTTCTCATGGATGGAAAGAGTAATGATAGCATACGTCCTTAATTTAAACATTTAATAGTAATTTCCTATTCCATGTACTGTACTCATACACAAACTGACAGAGGGCAGCATCTCTCAACAACAATCATGCATATATACAGGATCCTTGTGCCTCATGCTTTCCAAGAGACTCCATTGACTAATTATAAGTGTACATATTTGTTTACATTTATGTATTACTCTATAAGCCTCGCAAGCACCATCGTGTGTACACATGAATTTGGTGGTGTCACTTGATTTACTGACGGCGGCTTATTACGCACAACATGATGTATATCCTGTACAAAATACATATGGTGTCACTTAACTGACGGCAGCTTATTACGTACAGCATGATGTATATCCTGTTCAAAATAAATTTGGTGTCACTTTGCTGACGGCGGCAGCTTATTCCAACAGTATATGGGTAGCCACCAACCGAAAGAAAAGTGCAGCGGCGGAGCCAGGAATTACAAAACTCTAGCTTAGCTCAACTGGTCAGGTTTCTCATGGTGACCTTTTGGGCTAATTGGCATGGGTGCCCGCATTTTATTTTATATGTATTCTAGGTTTTAAGATGTTATTTTTTGAGTTTTAGGCAGCATACCCATCGATAGCAAGGATCTACAATGATTTCATAAATCTGATCAATGTCTAGTGGGCCAATCTTTCATATGTGATTATAGAGGAATTTTATTATCTAATGTCTTTTAGATGTGTTCATATAAGCTATTTTAATTCAATATAGTTGTGCTCCGTATGATTTTATAGTCTATGGACATTAATAGGTATATATATGATAACAATTTTTTTATGTTCATTCTCTCAAATGTAAATAAAAATTATGAAAACATACTACAAATCTTTTTGGTGCCACATGTTACCGGTAGTCCGGGTTGATGGCTCCAACCCGGACTAAAGTCCCTTAGCCATTGGCAGGAGACTTTAGTTCTAGTTGGTGGCTCCAACCTAGACTAATACAGTGTTACATTTAGTCCAAAATCTAATTTTGGTCGAGATTAAAAGTCGACGAAAGTCTTCCTGTGGCCATTAGAATTTCTGATCTCCAGCTTGTATAGGAAACACACATGCTAAAATTACTGGTTCTCTGCAAAGTAGTTTATGCCAATAACATTTCATATGAGATCCACATGCATATAGAGCCGATAAGTTTACACTTTCTTGGCTTCGTATATATTTCATTCTTTGTTGAACATTGCACCTTTAAAAACTACCCTTGACAACACGCCTGCAGCAGTAAATTTCTTCATGTTTGTGGTATATTTCTCACTAAAAATAATATGCCACATTTAAGACAAGAGAATATTAGAGAATTACCAGCTGCTATATTTTTAAATTATTGCTAGACATGTCTCCATAAACATCTTGAGGGACAATGGGCTCATCATCCTCCCTTTCTTTAAACAAAACCGTCCTCGAATTTGGCGTAATCTTAGATGCATTTTCAACTCGTTGCAATGACTGCCTGAAGCTTTAGCCCAAGAATTTATAACTATAGAAGAACCCCAGAACTAGGACCCAAGATAGTATAATGTGTGATAGTTATATCATGCTCTAATGGCTTATTAGGTTGAGCATTTTGAACTCAGCAACCTTCTGCGTAGCAACTGTGCCTTTTTTTTTCATCATCACATTGTTCCCAAAAATATTGGAGACAGAACAAAATTGGATTAATGATTGAATTGGCTCCTTGCAGCGAACCACAGACTCACAAGCAACAGTAATATTCATGTCATTCTCTCCCTCTGGAAACAATGTTGTCCCTGGCTTTCGGCAAGACCAGAGGCTTCCTTTTTCTTATTTTTCACAACAGCAAACGCCTCTGCCTTAATAGAACCCTCTAGCAGTGGTCTCAGAATATGATGAACACCCTTGTGCATAAAAGAATAATCATTGGAATGACCACCATGCATGTGTAGCATCAACATCAAGCTGCCATGGCCAACCCAATAATAAATATCATGCACTTAGTGGTGCAATATCATAATCCATGGTATCCATAATCCACATGAAGTGAAGGCGTTGTATCTCTTTTTTAGAAACATGCAGCAAAGAAGACAATTTTTTGTTGCTTTGAACTCTGCCCCACCTTCTGTTGAAACTTTTGGGGAAGAGCAGAATCATGAGAAAGATAGAGTAGTAGTTGAAGAAACTGTGGACCCTGTGCCCCTACCCCAACCCTGCCAGTATCAATGCCACCGCCCATATCAAAGCCGCTAGTTCATGGCATCAATCGTCTTCCACAAGATCCAAGTGAAAGGCTGCCAATTATAAGTTATCATGTTAATGATCAAGATGGAATCCGAAAACCATATATTATTAATGGTCCATGCAAATGTACACATGATTTTCCATCAAAAAAGATTGGAGACGAAGATCATCAATTCAATTTGACATGGATGTATAATCATGGGTGCCTTGAATATAGTATCAAGAAGGATTCTACATTTTTCTTTATATGCTACTTGTTCAAGAAGGGTAATGGTTGTCACACATCCAACATGGGATGCACCTCTCGGTGAAGAGAATGGGGCGACAACAAGGCTAGGAGGGGCGCTAGGCCCAAAGTAGATGGTGAATAGCACCCAGGGGCACTGTAGCACCAGGTACTGTTCACCCGCCACCAGGTTAAGTTTATTGTGCTTAGGGGCTAAGTCTCCCAAAACTATAAATACAAGGGGTCATTTAACTATTCAATTTTAAGAAAGAAATAGCGGAAAGCCCCTTATCACTCCCTCTCTATTCCCCAGCATGTTGTCTCCTCTCTCTACTCTCTCAAACCGCCCCCGCCCCTACCCAAGCCCTAGCCGCATGTGGATGCTCTACCACCACCGCCCCTTACTACCCTAGCACCATCGGATCTACGCCACCATTGAGCCCCCGGCGAACCCTCTTACATCTGGTATCCGGAGACCACATCGATGCTTCAGGCAACTACCTGATGGCCGCCACCGCCATGAACACCAACATCAAGAAAGCAGAACGCGGGGTAGAACAAGATTAAAAAAAGATTTTGTCAACACCCTCAACGAATGGAAGAGGAAGTTCAGCGTCTTCGAGGGCTACAACACTTCTCCATCAGCAATGGCCCCAGGTATGTTAGAGAACAACGCACCACACGTCGATCATACCACCACCATCAACATGGAGGACTACAACTAGGAAATTTCTGATCTGGAAAAAGTGCATACTTACCCTCCAGCAAGCACATAGCCATGGAGACGCTGTTAAACCCTTACTGTCAGTTGCAACTCACAGTGAAGATATAGCCAACCACGTCATCATCGACCTTGTGACAACGCCTGACATCATCACCGATTCCATGGGCATCAAGCAAGTCCACCCCGCCAACACTGCATCCCATGCCAGATTGGATCTGGATGTTACCGCTGACAATAACCTTGCTACAGAGACACAACAGGCTACAATCGTTGTAGACAAAGCCTACATCAACACCACTCCAAAGATCTCAAACAAAGGAGGCACCTCACCAGCAACAATGCCCTCCTCGCAGCTTCCTTAGCCGATAATTGAAGGACCGAAACGGCGACCGGGGGGGGGTTGAATGGGAGCCTCAAAAAATTCTTTCGAATTATCGACCTTGTAGCTCTCACGACCCCTCAACAACAAATCAAGAAACACACGGTAAGATCATGACCTTGGATGCAAGGTGGATGACCTAGGGGTTGCCCTAGAGTCACGGCGGATCGACCAGAAACACTTTAAAGCGGACACACGAAAAAGGGTGAGAAAACAGCACAAAAACCTGGAGATCCGGACTGTTCGGTCCTAGAAGGGCAGACTGTCCGTAGGCATTGGAGAGCAAACAGCGGACTGTCCGCGACTTTGGCCGGACTATCCGCGACTTTGGCCGGACTGTCCACAATTGAAAAATCCAAAACCGAACCGATGTGCACAACTTCTGGACACTCGCTGCTGAACACCATCGGATAGTCGGGCTCTCAGGCCGAACTGTCCGCCAGTCACTTCCTCAAAAACAAACAAGAAAGAAAGAAGCGCTGAGAACCTACGTTGGACTGTCCGCTTGGACAAGGTAGACTGTCAGCAGGCTAGAAGACGAAAAACAAACCGAGCAGCAACCTCCCTGGACTTGTTCGCCCGGGGAGCTCGGACTGTCCGAGCTGAGGAGCCGGACTGTCCGTAGACCACGTGGCAAAGAGGAGGGGCGAGCATGGGCTGGACTGGCTTGCCCCCTATGGCGGAACTATCGGGCCAAGAGGCCGGACTGTCTGCGCCTGACTGGCCGCCCTCGAACAAAAGAAAAGTCGGTGGCGATTTCTCCCAAAATCGATCCAAACTCGATCAAGACTGAATCTCAGGTCACAAGATTAAGTCTAGGTTATCTGACATGTTGGTGACCAAATCCCCCAAGAGAATTCTTCATTTGACCAGTGAATCACTGGGAATTTCAAATCTCGCTCAAACTCAACCAAAAAGAAAGAACACAAAAGTGCTTCGATCTATGGATTCATGCGGATTCAAACAAATTCCTTCAGTGAATCTCTTAGGTACATGAAGTAGAACGAATCATAGCAAGAGGAATTGAACCAAACGACCCACAGACAATGAATCGGGCACTAGAAGAGGGGAGGAGAAAACACTGCGAAAATAGAACACAAGAACACAAAATCACAACACACAGGTGAATCGATCTAGCTCCAAAAGCCCAGAGGGCATGCACATACTAAGAGGTGTGCTTCCTACGAACAGATTCACAAAATAGTTGTTTGGACCTTTCCCACTCAGAACAACTACAGACTGGTAAACCCTAACTGAAACTAGAAACTAGAGAGGCAACCTGAGATGGAGGGTTGCCCTCTCTATTTATAGTCTTGGTCCGAATGACCATCCTACCCCTACTGATACAATTGCCGAAACCACTTAGCCAGGAGCATAATGGCCAGACTTAGATATCTTCTGATCCGAGACGGCCACTGCGCCTCCTCATTTGTAGCATTGCTCCACACAATCTCCCAAAAGCCGCCACGTGCCGTCCTTCCATACACCGGAACATTCGCCCGGGTTTTGAGGCCCAAACCCGCGAAACCTGCCACCAATGGTTTTGAGGGCCAAACCACGAAACCCTTGCCCATGGTTTTGAGGCCCAAACCACGAAACCGGCCACCGGTGGTATTAAGGCTCAAACCACCAAACCTCCGATGCATGCCACCGGTCTTGGCTGCCCGAGTCGCCAAGTCATCCGTGCCACCCGCTCTGCTTGCACGCTTGCCGTCTTGACCCGATCAACACGGTCCCGTCACATCCTCTTGCATTATTTGTCGATGTCCCAGATGTTAGCCACCATGGCTAGCCACCCAAAGATCTGGTCCCTCGGTTCAAGCCTCACATCTGTCCTTCAACTCCGTGGTCCGTTGGCCCGACACGTCCTCCTTCGCCCCTTCACCTCGCCGTCAGCTACCATCTCCAAGATCCACAACTGTACAACACAAACCAAGAGATACGTCTTCGACACATTCCATGTGTGCCGGTGAACATAGCCAAAGCATAAAATATAAAGGAAAATAGAAGTAAAATGTTAACTGTTGACAATCACTCAATCACACAACTAAACATATTTGACCTAAATCAACCCTTTGTTCGCAATAACAAATTCAAAAATGTTGTTGGTTAAAATCTTTGCAGCGCCTACACTAACAATCAGCAGGTTCAATGCCAAAATTAACCCCAATTTTGCTCCAGTGGATGCATCTAAGGGGTTATCGGATCGAGCCTCCTCGGCCACCAAGGGCGACACCATCAACAATCCTTACTCGAACACCAAGCGAGTCATGATCATCGCTGGAAAATCCTTCTGCAACATCAAGTTGAATGAACCCCACTCCTCCAACACTTTGGAGATAAAAAGGGAGATTTCAAACAACTTGCTCGCAGCGCCACTAGAACTGCAACCACCCTTGCTATTCTACCTCGCAGCCCCAATACAACCACAGGTAAATCTAGAGGTCGTTCAACCAGGCCAAGCAGATCGGCACCTACACTAGTCGACCATCTAGCAACTAGCACAGCAGGCACCCCCACCACCCTTCAAGGAGCACCCAACTTCTTCGACTACAACAACGACACCACAAACTACACCACCAACACCAAGTCCCGATGCCGTTGGGTAGATTTGGGTAAACCCATCCCTTCCCCATGTCCATACCCAGGAGCTATTTGCCTGCTCCGTACCTTCCCCATACCCACTTCATCTTTTATTATCCATACCCATCAGATTAATTGGATAAAGTGAATGGATATGGGTATTACTACGTTAGTTGGCGCATGCGGCAGCATCCGCAAGCTCCAGACCATCCCTGACAGCACCGATGGTTGTCTCTTTGTTCATCGTTGTCTCTTTGTTCATCTCTAGCTACCTGTACGGCTGTACGTCCAACTCTCCATCGATGCCCGGAAGCAGGAACGCGACGCGAGGAGGACGAAGTGCAGAGCACAGCCATAATGCCGTCGTCGGGGATCATCGCGGACGCGGCCGCCAAGGGATGAAGCTGGAGCGGTACGCCAGCGGAGTGCGCTGCTGCTGCGCCGGGCGACCAGTGCCAAGCTCGTGCCCGCGTCGTCTCACCTGCTCTTCCGCGCCGCCGGCTTCGTGGGCGCATAGCCATGCTCGTCACCGGCATCTCCGTGCTCGTCATCGGCGCCGCCAGCTTCGTGGGCACGCACTGCTCGCGGCCCGCGCGGCGCACGTCGTCGGAGCCCGCGCGGCGGTCGTCGTCGGAGCCCGCACGATCGGTCGTCAACGGTGATCAAGCTTTGGGTAACGGGTACGATGGATAACTACGTAATTATCCTCCCCATATCCGCTGAATGGATGGATATATCCATCCCCTACCTGTTGCAGATGGGTACTCCCGTATCCTACCTGTTTGCCACGGGTGCAGATATGGGTAGCGGATAACCATGCCCAGTGGCATCGGGAACACCAAGGATACCATTCAAGACGCCTATACCTTCACAACAGTTGATGCAATTAACGGCAGCAGAATCACCACCCATCCACTAACAACACCACGACGTGTCATCCTTCCCCACCAACGATGACGTGACAGACCCATTGTCATAGCTCAACGGCCACGCGCTCTCCCTTCAGATGGCAACATACCCCTAACAACATGGTACTTGGGTATGAAATCTTTCATTTAATAAAACAACTACAGTACGTACACCTGTCACATACCAAGGCGGCAACGAACAATGGGCACTTCGGCCCCTACACCAACAAGTACATGGGACCTCCCATGAGCCGGTACAAGCTCGACGTTTTCGCCCTGCTCTGGCAGAAAGGTGTCACACCCCAAAATTTCTATTTTGGGTTTTGAATAGAAAACACTAAATAAAATAAATGGTTTCATGAATCATCTAAATTTTCCAAGATTTAATTATTACGTATAATATAAATAGTGAAAAATATGCATTCTCTAAATATTTGGAATTTAATTTGATATGTTTTGTTGCATTCATGCTGAGCTCATAAATTTTAATGTGTGAAAAATGGTTTATTAAAAATCCTTGTTAAAGCTACGGAAAAAGTTTTATTCTATTTCCAAAATATAATATCAGTTTTGTTTAAATATAAAAGGTATAATTTTTAATATTTTTCAAATCCTTTAATCTTGTTGTCAGCTATTTTTTATATCTCAAGTCAAATATCCTTATTCTAATCTTTGTCAGTCATCTCATCACGTTTTGGCCTTTGGTCTTACCTTGGCACAAATAATTTCAACACAATTATTTGTTTTATTTGCCATCGCCTTAACTCTTGCACGTGTTTTCTTTCCAAGCAATCTGAACCATCAGGCTACTAGCAGTGTTCACGTACGTGCTTGCCGCCCACTCATGCATGCACGCACGCATTCAAGAAGCACCAACGCCACCGCACAATCAATTTTCAGCAGTAGTTCAAATGCCGTTTCTTTTGTGGACATAACTCCAAGCCGCCGCGATTTCTATTCCACCGCCGGATCGTCCTTTCAGCTGCCTTGTCGTGTCATTCTCAAAAAAAAAAAAAAAAAAAAAGCTGCCTTGTCATGCCTATCTCTATCTCTATTACTATCTCTACTACTAATAATTCACCAGTTTAAACTTTTTTAAAGCCACCCACTAATTTATCCCCCACAGTAATTAGCTACACTAGCTGCACCCAAAAAAATTACACACAACAATATTCAAACTTCCAAATGAAGAGCTGAGATTTACTCTACTACCCCCTGTCTCTTACTCACTCACATCCAACAACCCAAAATGCTCGGATCAGTCCTCCTCCATCATCACTCCACCATGATCGCGATTACCTCATGCGCCAATCGTGTTTCCTCCACCCCACGGACGCTAGGCCGCCGCCGCTCGCTCCCCCAACACCGCGAATACTCCAGCTCTAGTCTAGGACGGCCGCCGCCAAGACGCCGCTCCGCCGGGCAGGACACCCCTTCCGCCCGCCCAAGACGCCGCCGACGCCCCAGACGCCGCCAGACGCTGCTCCGCTACCCCAGGAAGCCGAACCCACCAGACACGCCGGCCGGACACCCACCGCCGCGGGCGGGCCGGACGCCGCCCACCGCGGTCCAATCGCAGCAGGGCCGCACGCCGCCACCGCATCCACCGCTGCCCGCGCCCGGAGGCCGCCACCGCATCCACTCGCGGCCGGCGTCGGACACCGCACGGACTTTGCCTCACCTTCTTGACCAGCCACGGCCGGACGCGAGCGCCTCAATCGCCGACGTATGGTCCGACCATCCCGTCCGGGTCGATCGGTCTCCCCACGCCCACGAACAGGGGCAGAGCCACGTTAGCGGCAGGGGTGCCTAGGCACCCCAAAATTTAAAAAAAAAAAAAACACTTATAAGAACATATTTTCACCATTATTTTAGATCAAATTTTCATATCTATAAGAGTAAGGCACCCCCCACTATTTTGCTCTAGCTTCGCCCCTGGCCACGCGCCGGTGCCCCCGCATGGCGGCAGGAGCCACCCTCCATACAACCAAGGGCAGGACGCCGAAGTTCACGACAGTAAGTCTTCATTCTTGCTACTTTGGTTTCCATTTGCAGATGATCAAGGCCGAATCCTATTTCTTTCTCAATTGTGTTCTGTTGTTCAGGGACATCAATTTCCTCAAGTCGGTCATTCTCGTACGTTTATGAATTTGCTAATGTTTTGTTGGCTATTGCTGCATCTACTATGACCTAATTTCTTCATCTTGGTTCATAGCAAACCCATCGAGGGAGTTCTCTAGTAACCTTGGCAATGTCGCATGTAAAGAAAGTGGATGGATGGAATTGAGCTGCTAAGTGTTGATTGGGATCTGGACACACCGGGTGGATATCCAATTTGTGACAGCAGAAACTTCAATTGGTGGTATTTCAGGAGGAACTTGAAAAGGTGCATTTTTTATTTTTATTTTATCCAGCTGAGATGAGCTATAGTTGCTTGCTGCAGCCCAATGGCAGTATGTCTGATACATGTAGGAGAAACTTCTTTAGCCACTCCCCAGCTTGAGCCACTCCCCAGCTTGAGCTCAGCTATTGGTTCACTTTATCGATATTCATGTGACTGAGGCATGTAATAATTTGCTTGGCTCTTGGCTGCATTGCTGCAACACAAATCAAGGTAATTGTTTCTTGTTATACTATTTATCTGCAATCTGATGCCTAGAAGAATACAATTGGAATAATGGGAACAATTTAAACAATATTCTCTTATGTCAATGCTTGTAACAATATTCTTCTGTGCTAATGAAATATTCAAGGGGTGGACATGGAGCTGCAGGATCAGTTGCTTCTGGAGCAATTCCACTGTCGAAGTCTCAAGTCGACCGTCCCGACGTGCTGCTCTTCGAGGGCGTCATGCCACCATCGCCGGTATCCAAACTTCTTCCCTTCTTTACTTGTCCGGTCACGAGCAAAGATCACCTGTTTTGTTAAAAGGCGTTAGATGCGAGCTGCTTGTTTTTGATGAACTGATAACTGATAAATCTTTTATCAAATTATCTTTAGGGTTCAGTGGCGCTCGAATCCAGAGAGGAGTCTACCATGACCAGATTTGTGATGAGACATCGTGTGTACAAAAAAAAATTTTCATGTATAATTTATAGATTCTTGTAAGTACTGTCAACTGAAGGTCCGGGTATCAATGGTCTTTGCCATACTTTCAGTTTCTTTGCTTTTGACTTGCATAACTATATGGGAACTGCATTGTAATATTGTAATAATGAAATAAGCAGCTCTCCTTTGTCATGTTATTTCAAAATGAAGCTCTATAGAGGCTTCCGGTTAATAGCATAGGGAACACAACAGAGATCAGCCTTACAAATTATGGACTCTGTTGGCGTTTCTTAACGCAAACAGAATGAGTTCCGCAAGCGCACAGAAATGCCGTTGTAGCTTTCACCCGGAAGTATTCAGGGTATTATATTTTCACAGGGAACGGTTGTGTAAATGTCTCTTAGCTAGTTCACCTAGGATAGCAAAAGAGAGAAGGTAAGAGTAGCAAGATCTTCTAAGGTTAGACTTCCTAGATAAGATAGCTCTGCCACTACCTACTCACTTCGGGCACGGGATTATTCCTGGTCTGCCAGAAACCTCCGGCATACAGCTCTACGCCGAACACTGACGTGGGCAGTTACAAGGGACGGACGGGGCTGTCACCACCTGCCGCCTACCACCTCATTCTGTACGAGTTCGAGGCAAACGAAGGTAGCCTTTACCATAAACACCACGTCTACGCTATGACTACTACTCTATCGTTGATCAGGGTGACCCGCTGTGCAAGGCCCTCGACCAGAGTATTCGCCTCAAGGACGAACGACGAACCCGCAAGTAAATAGCAACAAGACTAGCTTGAAGTAAGAACTTAATGCCAAAGAAGAACACGAACCTTAGTACTCCAATTAGTACTAGACCCGCTGAGGTACAAGTGAGAGGGAGCCGACATCCCCGGCACTCCTTCCGTTAAGTGTACGCGAGGCCTTCGAGAACACTAGTGGAGGTAGCCGACAACTCCGGTACTTCTCCATCTCTCTCTTCCTCACTCACTTCTTACACTAGTGAGCTAAGATATGAAAGTGGAGCTCTCCTCTCTAATTCTACATTGTGTCTCCTTGTGTGAGAGTGGAATGGAATGATGAATGGATTGATTGATGATGCATTACAAGAGAGGAGAGCCTCTTTTATATAGTGGAGTGGAGAAGAGAATGGAGGGTGCTCCTCTTTTCTAGCCCAAACCGTCCTTTGCATGCATGCAACCGCCTCCTAGTTGGCGGGAAAGAATTTCCCAACGAAAAGTGCGTTGAAAACCGGGCGGGAAGTCGGTGAACCGGACGTGAACAGGCCAAATCCGGGCTGACTCGCTATTTTTAGGAGGAAAATCGGGTTCGGGCGGTTGAACCAGCCAAAAACCGGCCCGAGAACCGCGGTCGACCAGGCCTGGTCGCAGGGACCGCCCCCGCGCCTGCCCGCAGCCAACAGCTGCGGCGCCACGTGCCCCCTTCGGCCCGGCGAAAAAAACGCCCATGCGCTTCGCCCGCGTACGGGTTGCTCGCCACGCCGCGTGGGCCCCGCCCTGGTTGAATTCGAATTTGAACAGCGGCCGGCGCACTCGTTCGCCCACATGGTGGGCCCTGGGCCAGGTGTCGTGCTATGATTGGTCCGCATGGCGCTGTATACTTGGACGTGGGACCTCTTATCTCATGTGATTTTTCTTCTTCTCATATCTTTTTACTCCCGGGTCCAAATATATCAAATGATATGTCTATTTTGCTCAGCGCGACGAGCTCTTCGCAATGGTGTGCTCTGTTTTCTCATTTGAGATACGTTATTTTGGTGATAAATTGAGAATTTCTGCAAAACAACTAGAGCACCAAAACTTGTGGAACTCATCGATAAATAATATTTAATTATGATTTTATAGGGAGTTTTTTCATTTTTAGATGCATATTGAAGATCATAAAACAAGTGTTAAGGAGCGTCAACAGACTCCAACTCAATATGAACAGGAGGAGCATACAACACTGTTAGGCACGGGCGAAGCTAGAACAAGTTAGAAGGGGCGAAGCCATAATGACGAGTTTCATGCAATTGTTCATGGTACCTTGCCATGTTACAATTACCATATGAGGCCTGACCCTGTTTCGAGGACCTTCCTACTTTCAATTCACAAGATAAAAATAGTATGAAAAGCAACCTCCTCGAAAAATATATAAGGAAGATGTTTTGGCCGATGTGAAGAAAGAGATTGAAAGGTTATTAGAAGCTAATTTTATTCGGCCATGTAGATATGCAGAGTGGATTTCGAGTATAGTCTCAGTCTACAAGAAGAATGGAAAGATGAGGGTGTGTACAGATTTCAGAGATCTCAACAAAGCCACACCTATGGATGGATACCCAATGCCGGTTGTCGATTTGCTGGTTGATGCAGCTGCTGGTCATGAAGTCATCAGTTTCATGGATGGTAATGTTGGGTATAATCAAATTTTCATGGCCATTGAGGATATTTCAAAGATGGCTTTCAGGTGTCCTGGACACATTGGCCTCTTCGAAAGTGGATTGTCATGATATTTGGGTTGAAGAATTCCAAAGTACAACTTATCGAGAGCTATGAATTACATGTTTCATGAGTTGATTGGCAAGATTGTAGAAATTTATATTGATGATGTGGTGGTCAAGTCTAGAAATTATGAAGGATATTTAGCCGATTTAAAAAGAACCTTGGAGTGCACCGGGAAGCATGGTTTAAAGATGAAACCGAATAAGTGTGCCTTTGGGGTCTCGGTGGTGAGTTCTTGGGGTTTTAGGTTCATAAAGGAGGAATAGAAGTTGGGGGAAAAAAGCATGGAAGCTATTGATAAAGTGGTTCCTCCAACCAATCTCACGTAACTGCAATCATTGCTTGGCAAGATTAACTTTGTAAGAAGATTCATATCCAACCTGTCAGAGAGATTCTTGCCCTTCTCTCCATTGTTGAAGCTTAAGAAAGAACAAGTTTTTGTATGGGGTGACGCACAACAAAAGACTTTCAAGGAGATCAAGGAATATATGAAGGCACCACTTGTACCTCCACAACTTGACAAGCCTTTTGTTTAATGCGTGGCGGCCGATAGCCTAACGATAGGATCGGCCCTTATGCAAGAATTTGAAGGAAAGGAAAGAGTAGTGGCTTATCTTAGTCAGATGCTTTTAGATCTAGAAACAAGGTATTCGGCAATAGAGAAGCTCTGCCTATGTGTTTATTACTCATGTCCCAACTTTCGGCACTATTTGGGTGTGCAGGCAGGAGACATTTGCATTGCATTCATATGCATTCACAAAGTATATTATGAAGTGAATTGTCCATGTTTTATGAAGCACTATATTATTTGGCGATGTCCCAAATTGGAAGTCTCTCATATTATTTTTGATATGTACATTTAAATTGATGTTTAATTCAACTTGTGATATAAATGACTAGTCAAAACAAGTTTGCTTTGCTGGGATGTTTCATCTCACCTTTGATTTTTTCAATCCAGGAACTTGATGATTGCTTGCAAGGGAAGGGGATTAGCTGCACGTCACGCACTTCATTTTTTAGAGTCTTCACGTTTTGGTATACAATAA
Source organism: Hyparrhenia diplandra (assembly GCA_015847255.1). NCBI lineage: Eukaryota > Viridiplantae > Streptophyta > Magnoliopsida > Poales > Poaceae > Hyparrhenia > Hyparrhenia diplandra. Next base: position 144,529 of record JADLZK010012327.1, read on the forward strand.
TCTATGTATGCTCACTAGACTTTAAAGTAAATGTTTAAAGAGTGGTTGTTAAACTTTCTTATCGGAATACCACATAATTGTGTTAGAATGTTTTTAATGCTAGACTGCTTCTGTTGGTTTTATGTATATCTTGCCACCGTGTTTCTCCTTAAAATTAGAGAGGAAGTGCTGCCAAAATTTTTATTTGTTATGTGCGGTTGTTGTCGTCCGTGTTTAGTAACATCATAGGGTGTTTGTGAATTCTGGGGTGTTACATCTTACTTCCACCGTGATGTCAATTCCACACATTAAGATCACCAACGTCAAGACGAAGCCACCCAACACGTTTGTCTTTGCTATATATAACTGCTGGGGCCTAGAGCTAAGTCACGGTACTCTTAATTTAATTACAATTATTGTGTGAAAAAATCTGTATATAATGTTTGGGTTGTTTTGTCAACTAGAGATCCAGCAGAGTTGGTAGCATGTTGCTTTCGTCGAGAGCCTAATAATTCTTTTGGCCTCCCTAAATTACTACTGCAGCTTCTTAAATCAATTTGCGGCCTGCATAAATAGGGATGGAATTAGGGAGGGCGGAACAGTCAGCCAGTATCTCATGTTTTTAGACTGCAAGGGCTGTCATTGATTACAAATAAGTCATTATAATATCAAAAGTAAATCTGACATGATCTGGAGGCATTAGAGGAAATATAAAACCGAAAGACAGATGAACAAAAGGTATTGTATGACTGTTATATACGTTGAGTGCTCCAACTGGTCCTTCGTTTTCTGATGTTTGGGTTCAGAAGCCTGTATGTTCAGTACTGTACCTCGTGAGCTCGGCGCTTTTGAACCCATCTGGTCAATTAGCTAATTAAAATTTAGCAAGTGGGCACTTTTTATTGAACAATGATAAGAATTTTAATTGCACCACCCACTACTGTACCTCATGACTTGCACAAACAAAGCAGTTGAATGGTTGGTCTACCTAAAGGATGCTTTGAACAGAGGGCTCCTGCGTTCAGCAACTCCTCTTCCGTTGCATCTCCTTTAGCTCTCATCTTCTCTGCTCATGGTATGCCGTTCTCTGTGGAAGGCACCATGGCATCTGGTACTAATGAAGAAAGGGCTCTGATGTCCTGCTTATTCTTCTCACGTACAGGACATATATCTGATTTGCACCTACTGACCATGCAGAGGGAGGAGAAGGTTGATTGATGCTAGGGACTTCACCCGTTTCTGTTGAACCCCTGTGAAGCCTGTACGTTCGGTAGCTCCAGATCTCCATATTCATCACCCTCATATCAGTTGACTAATCAATTATTCAGGTAAGTTTCTAGTTCTAGTAGGTCTAATTACTTAGCTAGTAGATGTTATTCGTCTTACTGTCTACTAATTTCTTGGTCAGATTGCTAATTCTTCTCTGTCATCTATTCCATGTGCTGCTTTCTCCAAGCAGTAGCTTTAAATCTCGTTGGTCACTGAGGAGATCTTAATGCTTTCGTGGGCTGATCATCTGTCCAAAACTGTTTCCGCAAGATGATTTCTGTTTATACTTAGTATCCCCTTCCACTTGTTGGAAGATACTGTTTGTAAGGCAAGACTTTTAGCTATGATTCAATTGTTTACATGTTTTTGTCATGCCACTGCAATTACAACATAGAAGACAGTGTGTGAGAATATGATTTTAGTTAATGTTCAAGAAGATGCATCAGAAAATTGGAATGCCATAATTTCACAAGACATAAAATTTGCAATAACGTAAACTGTGATTATGTTGCCATAGTTATATTTCTATAGGTTTTGTCTATGAGATGCTAAGTAAGATGCCCGTCAGTGACCCTCCAGCAGAGTCAAACAAATGATTGGCCACACTCATGTAAAGTGCTAAAAACTTTTAATTCATATAAAGAATAAAAAGCATGTTAACCTCACCATACTACTGAATTCATCAATCACCACTGAATGGAACACAGTTGGTGCATATATTACCTACTCATTCACATGCATTCTGCTAACCTAGGAGTTATTTATAACTATTTACTGTGACTGTTTTTAACTGTTTCACAAGTACTAGTACTAATGCTATGCAAAAGATATATCATTTATGCCACCTAAGAAGCTATCACTGGACATCCTTAACATTCCTATGCCATGAAGAAGAAGAAAAAAATCGTTTTGAAAACTAGCATCATCTTAGAGCCTCTGTTACAGCAATAAAAATTAATTAAGCTTTTCTTATTCTCAACCAACCTTAACACAAGTTGTACACTCATTGCCAGCTGCCAACTATGGCCATCATACTAGATTCTCTTGTTGGATCATGTGCTAAGAAGTTGCAAGATATCATTACAGAAGAGGCCATTCTGATTCTTGGGGTAAAAGAAGACCTTAATGAACTACAACAAAGAATGGAATATATACGGTGTCTTCTTATTGATGCTGAGCAAAAGAGAAATGAAGACTCAGCGGTTAGCAATTGGCTTAGTGAGCTGAAAGATGCTGTTTATGAAGCTGATGATATTATTGACTTGGCCAAATTAGAAGGAAACAAGCTACTAGCAAACCATCCTTCACAAAAACATTCTACTGCATGTACTGGATGTTCATTTGTCACGTGCTTTCCTCATATTCAAAGACGTCATGAGATTGCCATCCGTATTAGGAACTTCAACACTAAACTTGAAAAGATTTTAAAGCAGGGTGAACAACTTAAGCTTAAGACTATGCAGCTGGAAGCAATTGTTTCAATAGTGAGTCAGATGAAAACTTCCCCAATTGTGGAGCCTAACCTTGTGGGGAAGGAAACTGCACTTGCATGCACAAGGTTAGTGGATTTGATTCTTGCACACAAGGAAATTAAACTATACAAGGTTGGAGTTGTTGGTACAGGAGGGGTTGGGAAAACGACTCTGGCCCAAAAGATCTATAATGACCACAGAATAAAAGGAAGCTTTAGTAAAAAGGCATGGATTTGTGTTCCTCAACAGTATTATGATATTTCAGTTTTGAAAGAAGTCCTTCGGAACATCGGAGTTGATTATAAGCATGATGAAACTGTTGGAGAACTTAGCAGAAGGCTTGCAATAGCTGCCGAAAATGCAAGTTTCTTTCTTGTTTTGGATGATACTTGGCAACATGAGGTGTGGACTAATTTACTCAGAGTCCCATTAAACACTGCAGCTACAGGAATAATTCTTGTCACAACTCGCAATGATGCAGTTGTACGAGCAATCGGGGTGGAAGATATTCATCGAGTAGAATTGATGTCAGAAGAAGTAGGATGGGAGTTGCTTTTAAAGAGTATGAACATTAGCAAGGAAAGTGAAGTAGAAAAACCTACGAGTTCTAGGACTTGACATTGTTCGTTTTGTGTGGTGGCCTTCCTCTTGCAATCAAGGTTACAGCTAGTGTTCTAGCGGCTAAAGAAAAACAGAGAGTGAATGGAGAAAGGTAATAAGTAAGAGTATTAAGGGCCCACGAGCAAGCTTCCTTGTGAGCTAAGCGGAGCTCAGTATTTGAGCTATGATGAGCTACCACGCTATTTGAAGCAATGTTTTTTGTATCGTGCCTTGTATCCCGAAGATTTTAGCATGCATCGTGATGATCTTGTGAGGTTTTGGGTTGCGTAGGTTTTGTTGAAGAGCAAGAGCAACAACTTCTAGAGGATACAGCAGAAGAATATTACTATGAATTGATATATAGAAATCTCCTTCAACCGGACCCTTTCTATGCTGACTATTCTAAGTGTAAAATGCATGATCTTTTAAGGAAGCTTGCTCAACATTTATCAGGTCAGGATACTTTTTGCGGAGATCAAAAATCATTAGAGGCTAGATCTCTGTACAAACTAAGACGTGTTTCAATTGTTGCGGGAAAGGAGTTATCAATTTCTCCTAGTGTTCAGATGGGGCAAATTGGAGTACGGACTCTTATTACTAAGTGTAATGGATTAAAGGTTGACAATACAATTTTTTAAAACTCATCAAGATCCGAGTTCTAGATCTAACAGGTGCAATTTTTTACTGAGTGTTCTCGATTGTATTGGAAGTTTGATCCACTTAAGGTCACTTGATCTTCGTGGTAGTGACATATCTTATCTACCAGAGTCTATTGGTTCTCTTGTAAATCTTCGGATATTGAACTTGGATGATTGTGATGCATTGCACAGTCTCCCATTAGGGATCACTCAATTATGCAACCTAAGGCGCCTTGGTCTTGATAATACAACAATAAATAATGTACCAAAAGGGATATGCAGATTGAAGCTTCTTAATGACATAGAAGGATTTCAGTTGGTGGTAGCTGTGTCATAACAGTAATACAATTCAAGATGGATGGAGCATGCAAGAATTGGATCCTCTTTTGCAGTTGAGGAAGCTTCAAATGGTTAAATTAGAAAGGGGAGCTACTTGTAACACTAATTCACCGCTGATGGACAAAACGTATCTAAAAAGAATTACATTAAAGCACTGATCGTATCGATAATCCATATTCTGAAGATGATATTATTAACATAGAGCGGACCTTTGAGAATCTAATGCCACCACACAACCTAGACTATCTAACTATTATAGGATTCTTTGGTTTCAGATATCCCACTTGGTTAGGTGCTTCTACCCATTTCCCATCAATGACATACTTGCAGCTAATGCATTGCAAATCATGTGTGCATCTTCCACCAATTGGTCAGCTCCCCAGCTTGAAATATCTAAAAATCCAGGAGCAACTGCAGTTAAAAAGATTGGACTTGAACTTCTTGGCTGTGGGATGAGCAATTCTGGGTCTAGAGAGGCAATAGCTTTCCCCCAACCTTGAAACATTGGTCATATGGAATATGCCTAATTTGGAGGAGTGGTCCTTTGTTGTTGAAGAGGAAGTAAGAGAAGCAGGTAATGTAGGAGGAAACAATGGAGCTACTGGAAAGGAAGAAAGGGAAGACCGCCAATCTCCAAGGATGCAGCTGATGCCACGTTTGAAGGAGTTGCAACTTGACAGCTGCCCCAAGCTGAGAGCTCTCCCGTGGCAGCTTGGACAGCAGGCCACAAGCTTGAAGGAGCTCCAATTAAGAGATTTGGGCAGCCTTAAGGTGGTGGAGAACCTTCCATTCCTATCAAAGGCACTTCTAATTGTGAAGTGTCAAAGCTTGGAGAAGGTCTTGAATCTTCCCAAACTGAGAGAGATGAGGGTAGCTAACTGTATGAACTTAAGACATGTTGAGGAGTTGGACAAATTGGAGAAGCTCTGGCTTGATATCGGAATGCAGGACTCGTCGTTGTGGATGGCTAGTCTGAAAAAACAACGCCAAGAGTTAAGTGGGGAACATCTGGAAATCTACCTATATGGTCTTCACCTTGAGGCTGAGAGACAAATGGTTAGGTTGCAGCACATGCACAAGGTACATTTGTGTCTTCTCGCTATCTTATTTGATATTTATACTCCAGATGCTTTGTTCCCTTGTTGTTTTGGCCACCATTTAATGCTCCTTTTCTTGTTCTCTTTTATGTAGTTTTCACTAGCATCTTGATGTTCTGGATATGCATTTTCTGGAGGAAGGATATGCATCTTTATTAATGAGGATGAGGCCAGATACTCTTTCCATTATTATAAAATTCTATACTTGAACCTAAGGAAAGGCTCTGTGTTCTACGTTGGTTATACTTCTTCGTGACACTTGCGAACACAAGAAGGAAAATGCAGTAGCAGGGCTTATTTGAAATCTTTGGTCTATGTTGTTTATCATTGTATAGGTATCTATGTATGCACGTTTTGACAAAAAGTACCTGTATGATATTTGTGTCCCTGGATGTTATTATTATTTATGAGGCCTATATCATGCATGTGCCATGAATCTGTAGTTGAACATGTGGGATGAAGGACAACATATGCTGTTATTGTGAAGTATAAGTGAATTGTCCGACCCTACTCATCAAGTTAAGCTTTTGGGTTCAACTGGTTTGAACGGGCTCAAGTTCTAATCCTAGCTAGCGCATTTAAATTAAATAATTGTTGTTCACTCCAATATTTCACGTCTAAAGCCTGAGGGAGTCTCTACATAAGGATTGTTGAAGTATAAATGAATTATGAACATATCTCCATCAACTTAAGCTTTTGAGTTGAACGGGATGGTACATACAACTCAATACTTATGTCCTCACTTCTACTTGAGTTGAACAGGTCGGTATATACAAAATTACAAATCCATACTTATCTCCTCACTCCTAGCTTAGTATTTGTGACCCTATATTCTGTTCTTCCTACAACTCTCCACTATCTGACCATGCCAAGGTGGTGGTAGTAATACTCATGAGGCAATTAAGAGTGTAACTGTGTAAGCAAACTTGTCCGTACGTGTATGCAAATTCTCTTTCGGAAGATTGATCAGCCAACTGGGTCGGCCATCCATGACAAGGATTGGTAATGTCTGCAGCTTCCAATGGTAGTGGTGAATTGTTCGCAAGGATAGTACAAACCGTGTCCGGTCGTGGATTTGCATGTAAGACAATAGGATAATAATAATAATAAAGCGGATGTTGATGTGAGGCTGCTGCCATTGGCTGAATTTGCGGACTATTCCAAGCTCGCTTGTTTGAACGAGGAACCTCGGTCGTCATTTTCCATGATATCGAATGTGGTACTCTTATCCTCAGTAAAGGCACTGTTTTATGGACGATAGTGGAGAGAACAGCAAAGGAATCTATACCAATGGTAGTCTGATAATGCTGATGGGTGCCAGATAAAAACTGAAAAATATTCCATAAACCTTGAGTTGTAGATATAGTTGAACATGCAGCCCGTGCCCCGTCGACACGGCCCGTGGCCCCGGGTTTTGGCCCGGCCCTAGCACGCACGCGCCCGAGGCCCCGGGCCGTGCTTGCACCGCCACCCTGGCCCGTGCCACGGCCCGGCCATTCTGCTAACTCCGCACCTCTAGTGGCCGATCGGCCTGCTAACAACTCCACCTCCATTGGCCCATCGACCTGCTAACCATTTCCTTCCACCCTCTCGACTCACACTCCTTCCCAATCCCTTCCCCCGCTCCAAACCCTCTCGACTCTCGCCCGGCGGCGCGGGCACGGGGCTAGATGCGCGGTGCGACGGTGGCGAACGGCACGAAGAGGAGCGTAGGCGGTGTCCTGTCGTGCTTCCCGTGCTTCACGTGTCGTCAAGCCGGCCCGATGGCCCAACAGGCCGTGCCTGGGCCATAGGCCAGGCACAAAGCCCGCCTCGGCACGGCCCGACAGGCACGACGGCCTGAGACGGCATGACGTCTTGCTAGCCTGGCACATGCACGATGGCCTGAGACAGCACGACGCCTTGCTGGCCCGGCATGGCCCGATGGCCATATTGGTAAAATCCTACTTTCTACTTAAAATACATTGAAAGGTTTGATGATAACGATGCAGGAATGTGCAAGAACGACAAAAGGCTGGTGGTAACGCTACTGGTGCATATTTCTCATACTAATCCTGTATTAACTCTTACAATTAGCGTTTATTAGTTCATTTATGAAGGTGCCCCCCTATATATCTTCTCTTTGTGGCACAAAAGTCGCACAAAGCATATTGAGATAGCAGTTGTTCGTAAAAAGATGGCTTGACGACAAGTTTGCGTGCTACATGCCATTCTTCGGCACGTGGACTGCAAGTGGTGAGTACTCTTCGGAATCCGCTTATCAAGCCTTTTTCCTCGGGTCGACCAAGCTCTTGGGTGCCAAGGAGCTGTGGGGGACTGGCGCCTCCCAAGGTGAAGTTCTTCTTTTGACTGGGTCTTCATGGTCAGCTATGGATGGCGGATCGATGCATGCGCCATGGGCTGCAACCAAGCGCGGATTGCATGCTTTGTTCGCAGCTGTAGGAAACCTCCAACCACCTCCTCGCTGCTTGTGTTTATACTAGGGAGGTGTGGCATCGCATCCTTCGGTTTGCTAATCTAGGCCGCCTTTCTCCCACTTCGAGTGACACCCTTGTGCTTTGGTGGCTGATGTCAAGAAGTCAAGTAGCGAGGGTATTCAGGAAGGGATTTGACTCATTGGTGTTGTAGGTTTGGAAGGAGCCGGAACCGGAGGACCTTCAACAGCATCACACATGTGCCGGCTGAGCTGGTGACCTGCATCAGAGCCGAGGCCGATGAGTGGGTGGCCGCGGGGGTACAGCAGCCCTGGCGCTGGTGGTCGCTGTGGTGCAAGGTCACTAGCCCAGACGGTGCTCCGTTCTATTGTCTTTTAGAGCAAAATTGTTTCTCTTTTTAGTACGACCTTTCGGTTGTGCCATTCGAGCCAGCGATTTGTGTAAGTGTTTGTCATGTGCGTGGCAACCAAGGCTCCTTGGCTAATGCGTCGTGTTGAACTCTAATTTCTCTTAATACAATACGTGCAATATGCACGGTTTTGAAAAAAAAAAAGTCATTCCTCTTACCGGTTCGCAGTATATTATAACTGAAGGTGCATGTACATTGTGCAATGAGATTAGATCCAGCCTTTGCATCTATGATCCTCCCACTTACTCTACAGGAGTATTAGACACATATTTGTGTTGGATTCACATCGGTAATGTAACACAAGTTATTCCTGGTCTATATATATGAAATGTGACCACACTCAAGAGGTACGGGGTGTTCTCCCGATTCATCGTCTCAACTTATTTTGCCTGCTTTTACAGTAACAAGCTCTTAGGCCAAATGTATGACTGATGAAACAAAGGGAGATCTACTAAGGTGCGTTCAGTGACAGGTCATCTGCGTGGTTGATTTTTTTTTTTGGGGGAGGGTGTGGCGCCCCTATTGGGATTTGATTAAAACTTAAAAGTCTCAAATTTACGTGACGGATGTATTAGTATTGTTGTCACAACCAATGCGGCAATGCATGCTTTTCTTTTTCATGATCTTGACTCACTTTGCTTCTTCTAGACTAATGCACTATGTGACAAATAAGGGTCCAGGTATAGCCGTAAAGGCCAGGTTATATACGGGGATAAGACTGGAAAAGAAATAAAACTACATGTCTATCCTGTCCATGAGGCCGTAGAAATTGACTCGAAAATACTATCTTAACCAACATTCAACAACAAAAAAACTGTGTGTAGCTGATTCTGTATTTTTCAGAAAAATAACTGAAGTTGTTAATTTTAGAACAACAGATTTGCACCAACACATATTTGATAGAAATATTTTCATACTCTCTCTCCATTTCGGAAAAGAATACAGTTCTAGTTTAATACCAAATCAAATTATTTTCAATGACAAGTTTATATATAAACTAGAGATATACACGTGGAAGTAACTACGCCCTGGAACTAGAAAATTACTTTGTAGCATGCATGTTTACACAATATAATTAATGAGCGAGGCAGGTGAGGTGGTTATACTAATTTGATTTCCTTTTTTTTCTGTCAACCAAACATGGTTGGTGTCTTCAACTGCCCAGAGGTATTGGAACTGTTCAGAAGAATAACAAATTGGAAGGCATAGGACAAAACCGAATCCAGTTGGATGGGCGTGTACAATAATGTAACTATGGGAATATACAGCGTGATGAGCAAAGAGGGGTTCCTCTGGTTTGAATTGTTCTTCTTGATGACTGGTTGAGTGCAGAATGGGTTCAATGAATCAGCTTAAGAAAACCTTACGGAATATGCAACTCGCATTATAACTGTTTACCTAATCTATCAGTTTTGGTGCTTAATTAGCTTCCTCATCAAAACTTTCTGAAAAGCTTAGTTGCTTCTTCACTTGATTAATGACCATAGTTTATCTGTCAATCAAAATTCAGAAAAGGGTTAAGTGAGGAACTGCTCAGCCTCAGCGGTAGTGGAGTGGAATGGTTGGGAAGTTTTGATAAAGAATAACAACTTGACAAGAATAGGACAAAAGGATCTAGTTTAATTGACATGCACAGCACACAAGGAACAATAAGTGGATGTTGATGTGATGACGCGACCATTGACTGGATTATTAGCTAGTGGACTATTCCACCAAGCCAATTTGTTTGAACGTAGAACGGGACGTCCGTCGTTATGTTCCACGTACTTGAATGTCCATGTCGTACCTAAACGGTCTCCTGAAAACTCTGTTTAATGGCAGTCTGGTAGTGGTAGTGATGACTGGAACAACTGAACTCTCCGTTTACTGAGGTTGGACTGGACAAAACCACATGCATCCATGAATAATAACATCTTATCTTATATATACATCTTCCTATCGCATAAATGAAAGAAAAAATGTACTTGCCTGTATTTCTTGAAATCTTTGATGACAAACTCACAGTATGTCAATCAATACCTACGATTTACCAAAATGCAAGGAGGACAAAGGGTTGTCTATGCCATGTTTTTTTATTTCTAATTTATTATTCATATATGGCAATTCTCATGCCGTCCAAGTCCATTACAAAACAAAACAGAAGCTCCTGTAGTCAGGACAAACATCTGAACTGTGCCAACAATCGTGCAATTGCCTGTCCATTTTGTGCACAAATCTTCAGAGGGTATTCAATTATATTTTTTCATATGTTTTTCCTAGGTTAAACAAGAAGTTGGATGTCTCAAGTCTTCTACGGGGAGGACTATTGACTTGATATTGTTTCACGTAAGTTTAGAATCATACACAGTATATATATAGTCTTCAATTTCAACAGGTTCAAGAACATTTGGTAGCATATGTACAACTTTTTTTTGATAAAATATTTATGTACAACTTCCTTCTTTTGTTTACATATGTCATATAGGACATGTTTCCTATATACTGTAGCTAATATAAACCTGTTTTTCTTATCTGGCAAACATATATAATTCACAGAAAACAAACTATCCTGTCAAAATTGCAGTGCCTCTCTTGAGCCCTCTCAAATCCATGGCGTCCACGCACTCCGCTCTGCCCTGATACCTGACCATCAGCCTCAGCAGCTCAGTAGCATTCTCCTTGGTTTCCTCTCTGCACCCAGCCTGCAGAAGCAACAGCACCTTCTGGAGGGCGCCCAGCTGCAGCGCCTCGACGACGGCGTGCCGCCTAGCCGCCCCTGCCGCCGCGTCTTCGTCTTCCGGGCATTTCTTGCAGATGCGCAGCAACGCCGACACGACGAGCGCAGTGGCCGCGTCGGACACGCAGAACATTTTCTTGACAAGCACGGGCATGGCGAGCGCGTCGGCACGGACACGCGCTCTGCCGTCGCGACACGCCAGTACGGCGTCGAGCGCGGCGAGAGCCTTCTCGGCCGTGCTCCTGTCAGCGTCGACGAGGAGCTCCACGAGCACCGTCACGATCCCCGCCTCCACGAGGAGCGCCGCGGCGCTCTCGCCGGTGCACGCGAGGTGGTACGCGGCGACCAGGCACGCTCTGGTCGCCGGCAGGCAGATGCCGTCTCTGATCGTCTTCACCAGCACTTGGGCGACGGCCTCGGCGTTCGAGCTCAGATCGATCGTACTACCCGAGGCGGCACCTCGGTAAGATGAGAGTGAGACGATCTCTCTGATTACCACCACGGCTTGCAGCCTCCTGTGCAGGTCGCCTTTCGCGGCAACGGCGACCAGCCGCGCCACAGACGCGCTCGACGAGCCAACGGCCACGATGGCCTCCTCGTCCATCGGCATCACGAGCACCAGCGCTGCCAGCACGACGTCGAGGACGTCGGTAGCGGCCGCAGCAGCATCGACGGTGCCCGCAAAGAATGCGAACGCCGCGGCGAGAGCGCGCGCCGCGCCGGCGGACTCGAGGCGGCGCCGGTTCTGCTCCGCCGCCCGCCAGGCGAGTCGCCGGACCCCGCGCGCTGCGGCCGCGCACCGTTCGGCGTCCCATGCGCGCGTGGCGCCATCGAGCTCGGCGACGGCGGCCTCCTCGGGCGTGGCGGGGACCGGGTCGACGCTGCAGCACCAACGGTTGGTGGCGCACCAGTCCTGGATGAGGCGGCGGAGAGTGTGGTTGGGGACGAGATCTCCCGCGCTGAGCTCGCCGTGTGTCACAGGACATGTGCGCTGGCCGCCGGCGAGCAGCCAGGACTCGATGGCAGGGCGGTCGTAGGTGATGCCAGTGGGCGCCGCGACAGGGTCCTGCATCAGGTCTAGCGTGATCGGGCACAGGAACTCCGGTGGCGGTGGAGGTGGGCACGGCACCTCCACCTTGGCGGGAGGCGTCCGCAGCCGCTGGAACGACATTGACGACGAAGATGGAGAGTGAATAGTAGGTGAGCGTGCTGGGGAATGGATCAGTGAATGAAGAAGTTTATTTATGGAGGCCATTGCTTCCTTACCTACATACCTACATAGGGCAGTCACAATAGGAAATTAACTATTGCATATAAGCAAAGTTCTAATATTATGGTCTAATTAGGCCAGTCTCAATGCATGTATCATAAAAGTGTCATACACATTAAATAAGATGTTACATCAGCAAAATTGCTGACTTAGCGCGGTTATTAAAGCTCATCTGACGCGGTTACCTAGTTTGCAGTCTTGGTATCTATGCTACGAAACTATATACTGAGACCGGCGTTATTGACGAATGAGGGAGAGTAGAGGAAAACCGTTTCTTTTCAGGGGAAACAAAACGTCTCCGCTTGACCGAGGCACGAAGAAACGATGACCGAAACATCTCCGCTTGAACCGGCCGTTTCTATCGCGTGTGCTCGCCCGCGTCACCGCTGCGCTCTGCTAGTCGTACGTTTAGCAACTGCCATGAGTGCTCTCCCGACGGTTCTACGTGTGCTCGCAGGCCGCCAACGCGATCAGCTGCGCCGACAATGAAACGTCGGCAGTCGCCACAAGTGCTCGTCGTTTGCCGCAATGTGCCTCGTAGGGTGCCAACGCACTCGCCTGTGCCGCCGTGAGTGCTCTCGCCGACTCCCGTAGTGCTCACCCACGCCACGGCATGCATTTTGAATCTTGTGAGATCGGGAGATAAGCAGAGCACGAGGAGAGAGAGAACGGAGAGAGGCAAGAATAAGGGGAAAAAAATTAATGTTTATTACGGACGGGGCGATAAGTGCATTGTGTGAGATAGTTTCTATAAATTGGATATTTTTTTTATGTGAATCTCTTTGACATCATGCATAGTTTTGACTATTGGGAGTACCCTTATGTTGTACTAAAAAATCAATTGTAGATTTCATATCTATCAATAAAAAGTTGTCGCCATATATTAAATCACTACTGTAACTTTTTGCGACCCTCTCATGGCCTCATGTGCCACTTGCGTTAATATGTCATCTGATAACTGCTAGGTGGTGGTAGAAAAGACAACGATTTTATGCTCACCCACCCCTATGTCCTGCGGACTCAAATTTCGTCACTTAGAGTACCAATGTAAAGTCGCATTATAGATTTCTACTCATATCTGCCCTCCAAAAGAGATTCAAAGGTTGTCCTTAGGTCTCAGCTTAGAATACACGTGTTGCACCTTGGTATGGACTATGGAGTCAACAAACACTGCCTTAGACCTTTTTTGGACTAGGGAGATTCATTCGATCAAAGCATGATTACGATTTGCAGTCAACAGGCTCTGCTAGCATATCGCCTGTCACGTAGTTCGCTTGCTAGCATACAAGCTACATTATTGTAAGAAAATTCAAAACTTGAACATCATGCTGTGCTCTCCCTGATCTCCTGTGACTGTTTTCACAAGCTCGGAACCAGTGAGTGCGTGAGGCAGGAAGGACTGGGAAGGAATCTGATGTCTGTGGAGAAATAAAAATATTTTCAGATAAGAAGCAGGTGACTTTGATTTCTAAGGACATGGGCGGAGATGTTAGGGAGGGGAACAAACCGCAGATAACCAGCAGGAAAATCTAGTATCTGTGGAGGATGTGGAAACGAAAATGGATGTCGAATCAAAGGAAAAGGAAAATTTGGAGGCAACAAGTTCAAAGAGTTATACAGTAGGAGTAAAAGTATTAAATTTTGGGCTTCAACCAGGTGTTGTGTTGTCCCAACAAGTGGTGATTTCTGAAAATAAAGAACATAAGGAAGCAGACAAACAAGAGAAGAAGGGCACGTACAGAAGAAGGGCTGACGGGAAGAAAACGAAACATAGTGATGACCTTCAACTTGCTGTTATTGGTGACAGGAAGCGTCAAATCCCGGAGGAAATTGATGTTGATAGTTTGAGTCCAAAAAAGCTGAGAGTTGGGGATTCGATTAACCAGTTAGATGCATTTTTGGGGATTGATTTGGAGTCTGAAAATGGTTATGAGAAGGCGGGACTGTCGGGACTGTCCCGCCAGGCCCAATCAGGATCAATGCTTGGGGTTTGGGGAATTCCTCGGCAGTTCGGGGGCTTTTGGATGCCCAGAAGCGGGAGTCCGCAGATATTCTCTTTCTTTCAGAAACAAAAATGGATAGAAAGAGAATAGAAAGGTTTAGGTGGATCCTTAATATGCCAGACTTAATGGTGAAAGATTGCAAAGGTTTAAGTGGAGGTCTAGCTCTTTTCTGGAGTAAAGATGTTGATCTCACAGTTAAAAGCTTTTCCCGGTACCATATTGATGCGGTTGTAAAGGAATATGGTGGTAGAGAATGGAGGTTCACAGGGATATACGGGGAGCCAAAAGCTGAAGAAAAAGAGAACACGTGGAAGCTAATGCGTATCCTGAAAAATAAATACAAGAAACCGTGGCTTGTTCCGGGGATTTTAATGAAGTCTTGTTCGGCCATGAAAAGGAGGGAGGACAACCAAAATTGCAAAGTGCCATGGAAAATTTTAGGCAAACCTTACTGGACTGTGGACTGGAGGATCTTGGTTTTGTAGGAGATGCTTTCACATGGAGAAATCACCATCACAATGCTAACAAATACATAAGGGAAAGGCTGGACCGAGCAGTGGCATGTGTCGACTGGAGGAGAAGCAATCCCCTATCCAGGGGCGGGCACACCTTAATTCAAGGGTATTCAGATGAATACCCAAATTTTTTGACAATACATATATAGCCTATATATAATGTGTACTTGAAAAGAAAAGAATGGAGGGAGTTCAGGTTATCAAAAGGATTTTGACACCCTTTTTCATACTTTGAATACCCAGGGTGAAAATCCTGGGCCCGCCACTGCCCCTATCAAGAGTGATTAACGGAGATCCACGTCACTCAGACCATAGACCTTAATTATTGATTTGGGGGAGAGAAGAAGAGTGGATGAGAAGAAACATTCATGTGTCCCCAAAAATTTGAAGTTTAAAATGGTTGGAGGAGGAGGATTGTGCGAAAAGAGTGAAGAAGGTGTGGTCAGATGCGTTAGAAGCTGGAGCCCACAACACTACAGAAATACATAGCCTTATCCTGAGGGACTTGCATGACTGGGACAAAAATGTGCTGGGGAATTGGAGAGAAGGATTAGTAAAGTTAGAAAGGAGTTGGAGAGGTGCAGGAGGCAAATTATTTCACAAGATTGTGTATCGCGAGAAAATTTGTTGAGGTATAAGTTGGAGCGCTTGCAGGAGCAACTGAGCACCTACTAGAAGCAGCGATCTCATGCCACGTGGCTTACAAAGGGGGACCGAAATACTCAATTTTTTCACGCTGTTGCCTCTGAGAGGAGGAAGAATAGAATTAGGAGGTTGAAGAAGGAAAATGGAGAAGTTGTAGAGGGGAGTAGGCTGAAGGAGTTTATTTCTAACCATTACCAAAAATTTATTTCTGTCTTATGCAGGTACTTGAACACAAGAAGTTTTGCGTTGTGTCTCACCTCGCATCACTAGTGAGATGAACGCAGAGCTTACAAAAGAATTTAATGAAAAAGAAATATGGGATGCCCTCTAGTCCATCGGGGACCTTAAAGCACCAGGACCAGATGGAGTCCCTTCAATTTTTTACAAACATTTCTGGCAGCTGGTGGGTGATCAGGTGAAGAGGGAGGTGCTCGCAGTCCTAAATGGGAACCCAATGCCCACAAACTGGAATGAAACAATAATTGTGTTAATTCCTAAGGTTAAAAACCCGAAAAGAATAAATGATCTGCGGCCTATAAGCCTCTGTAATGTTTTATACAAGCCGGTAGCAAAAGTGTTAGCCAACCGCCTCAAACTCATCCCATGCGAAATCATTTCACCTTCACAAAGTGCTTTTTGTGCCGAGCCACTTAATTACGACAATGTTCTCGTTGCTTATGACACACTACATGCGAAATAAGAAAAAAGGGAAGCAAGGGCTAATCGCTCTAAAGTTGGACATGAGTAAAGCTTATGATAGAGTGGAGTGGTCGTTCTTGGAAAGTATCATGAAAAGGATGGGTTTCAGAATGAATGGATCAAATTAGTGATGAAATGTTTTAAAACAGTTTCATATAAAATCAAGGTGAATGATGAATATCTTTGAAACTATTACGCCAAGGAGAGGACTTCGTCAAGGTGACCCTCTCTCTCTCCATATCTTTTTTTATTATTTGTGCCGAGGGCTTGTCAGCACTTATGGATGATGCGGAGAGAAGAGGTCTCATAGAAGGAATCAGAGTATGTCGTGGAGCACCACGCATGAGCCACCTTTTTTTTTGCTGACGATTCACTAATGTTTATAAAAGCATCAGTTTTGGAGGCCAGACATTTACAACATATCCTATCCTTGTATGAAGAAGCATCGGGTCAGATGATAAATAAGGATAAAACTATTGTGATGTTCGTAGTAACACCCCACCCAAAGTTAAAATGCAAATAATGGCTGAATTGAGCATTACACATAGTACACGAGAGTGAGAAGTATTTGGGACTGCCTGTTCATATTGGACAATCAAGGAAATCAGCCTTTGAATATATCAAGCAAAGGATTTGGGCTCGAATTCAAGGATGGCAGAAAAAAATTATTATCCAAGGCGAGGGGAAAGAAATCCTCATTAAGGCGGTTGCTCAAGCAATACCAACTTATGCCATGTCATGCTTTGATCCCGACAAAGGGCCTATGTGATGAACCGAGTTCAATAATTGCCCGGCATTGGTGGAGCCGCCAGGATAAAGAGAACAAAATACATTGGGTTGGATGGCAAAGAATGACGAGATCAAAGGCAATGGGTGGATTGGGGTTTAGGGATCTACATGCTTTTAACTTAGCTATGTTAGCAAGGCAAGGATGGCGCCTTCTCACCCAACCCGATACATTGTGTGCTAGAGTTATGCAGGGGCCAAGTACTACCCCGATGGTAGACTTCTCAACTCGAAAGCCAAAAATGGCATTTCATATACTTGGCGTAGCATATTAAAGGGAGTGGAGCTCTTGAAAGAAGGACTAATCTGGAGAATCGGAGATGGGAATTCGGTTGATATCCGGGAAAACCCATGGATTCCAAGAGGTGAAACTAGAAGAGTGATCACACAAAAGAATGGCTCGATTCTCACCAAAGTTGCTGATCTACTTTCGATCCGTACACACGGCGGTGGGATTCTCGATTGATTCGGGACATTTTTGTGAAAGAGGATGCATAAATTATTTTGTCAATTCCTATTGTTGATGATATGGAAGATATGGTTGCCCTGGCATGCCGACGCCGAAAAGGATGTTTCTCTGTAAAATCATCATATATGCTAGAAATCAAGAGGCGGGATCATTTAAGAAATGCAGATACTTCATCCTCGTCTTCCGAGCAAGGCAATAATACGTGGAAGAATATCTGGAAGTTGTGAGTAACAAATAAAATTAAAATGTTCTTATGGAGATTAGCCCTGAATAGTCTCCCTGTCAAAATGAGCTTAGCTAGACTAGGGATAAAAGTGGATACTATTTGTCCAATGTGTTGGCGTCTTGATGAAGACTGTGGGCATCTTTTTTCAAATGCAAAAGTGCAAAACAGGTCTGGAGAAGTATGAATCTAGAAGATGTGAGATTAACTTTGGCAGGTATTGGGTCGGCTATAGAAGTAATGGATGCCATCCTAGCTCTCAAAGAACTGAAGTTGAAAGTTGTCGTACTACTATGGTGCTGGTGGGATGCTCGTAATAAATCAGATCAAGGGGGCAGTCGAAGATCCGCTGAAGAAATTTGCAGCTCTATTATATATCATTGTGTCAATATGGAGAAGCTGAAGCTATCCTCGCCTTCTCCACCTCCCAGGCCTTTATTCCAAAAACAAAAATGGCAGCCACCACCAGAAAACATGTACAAGATAAACTGTGATGGCACATTCATGCAGGATACCACTAAAGGAGGCTCAGGATGTATCATCCGAGACCATAAAGGTGAATTTATGGCTGCCAAGGCTGGATCTTTGCACAAGTTTCAAATGCACTTCACACTGAAAGTTTAGCTTGTTTAAATGGGCTACCAACTCGCTTCCTCTGTTGGCATGCAGAGTGTGATTCTGGAAACTGATGCTCAAATTTTGGCTTCGGCTTTAACGTCTACTAGCTATGATCGTTCTGAATTGAGGATGATTTTCAGGGAGATAAAGACTAGAATGAAATTTGATTTCTTTTGTTGTAAATATCTAAATGCTCCAGGGATTGTAATTCAATCGCTGATGTATTAGCTTCCTATGGGTGTCTGGCTACACCAAGCACCGAACTTTGTATTATCAATGGTTTCTGGCGAGTTGCCAGGAGCTGTCTAATCAATGGAAACTTGTTTTCCTTTCAAAAAAAAAAAAAAAAAAAAATCGGTAACCGGTCGATGTTGCACAAGCGCTGAGACAGTCACCTCGTTGCTGCCTCGCTGTCCTCTGAGCCTTGGCATGCGTGAGTGGGCTATTGATTGCTAGGTGGCTTCTTGGCCTGTTTTCTAGTTCTACTGAACTTGAGGCCTCGGTAATAATTGGGCCGTCGAAATTTCTATCCGGGCAAAGGGACAGGAGCCTTTAGTTCAGTAGAAAGATAATTGGGCCGTGGAATTAACCGGCCTGCTTTAGCTCTCCTTCATCCATACAGCATAAGATAATTTTTCATACAGGTATTTGTTCTAGACGCGAATTGGCTTGTAGTCCAATGGTAGGGACGGCCCAGTGGGACGCTACCCACCGGGTTCAAATCCCGGTGCTCGCGACCTTTCCCGGGATTTTCCCAGGATTTACCGGCGTTGTGCATTAAGTGGTAAGCGACGTTCCGTCGACGACGAGGCGCCTATGGTGACCGAGAATCTCCGAGATCTGCCGGCTTCATCCCCCGGAGGTGCTTTCATAGGGGTAGGGTTTGCGTACGTGTGTTCATAGGGGTGAGTGTGCGGCGCGTGTTGTGAGTGTCTGCGTTGTACTGTGTCATTCTCAAAAAAAAAAAAAAGGTATTTGTTCTAGACTTATGGAAAGATGTAAACAGTTATGCCTAATTAAACAAACACACAATCATAGTTGTATTGTTCTCTTGAATTTAGGAGACAACTTACCAACTATGGTACAATATTTTCTCTCACAACATATCAACGTCGGTTGGCTTATTAGCCGCTTGAGAAACAACCAACGATTATTGCATAGTATTGTATTAATCCCTGGGAAAGCAATGCATAATCAATATCAATAACTAACAAGGATATATCTACTAATTAATATATCAACTAAATTAAAGTGGGGTTAAGTGAACTGATAGTTATGATACGTACATGGAGTACAAAAGCATAAATCTTATTAAAACTCAACATACACGTGGAGAAAAGAAGAAACCCAAATCTTATTGAGAGGTAAGGACCAGCTGAAAATAATACTAGAAAAATCCAACCAAATGTTAGTTTATAGGGTGTTTTTAGACGTACTTGAGGGAGTATTCAGACATATATTACTAAAAAAATTAGATTTATGGTATCATCCTAGTAAATAAATAAATGAAATATTCTAGAACCGAAATCAATATATTCAATGCTCAATCCGTGCGCACTAATTCTACATTCTTCTTGCTGTCATGCGCCAACATTTTATCTTGTGCAGGAACCATATCATGTGTTGTCTCCATCAGTGGCAAGTTCTCGTTCTTTCCTCCCCACTCCGCCATTCTCACTTCTGCCTGCACCGCCTGCAATAATCACCCAGTTTCATATAGTCGAGAACTTATTCACCACAGCTATGAATCTTTTGAGCAAGGTTTCCTAAAAATTAATTTTTAACAGGGAGTAAATTAGATGTGGTACCTGTTTATCCCACTTTGTTGTGAAGATAATGGCAAGAAGTATAGACATTTGGAGAAACGTGCCTGTCAACATGCCCATCCATATGCCCTGCAAATTCGAATTTCCCACAGATAAATGAATACAGACATTGTTTCAGCAGATCAAACAGCTAGCATTGTGGTCAATACTGATGAGTAAATAGTATTAGAAGTAATCCTTGTGTTTAGTGCTAGTATTAGTAGAATACTAGAAGTATCTAGTTGCTGCTGGTGCAACAAGTAGTCAAAGCCAAGTTTTCTTGACTTATAAGTAGAGTTAGTCAATTCAGCTTTTGCTAACATTTGTATGACAAAGAATTAGTTGGTGTAAAACAGTACCTGTGTAACAGCTGTGTAGTAGCTGTTTGACAGCATGTAGCAAGAGACAAGTTAGTTTTGCTAGTTGCTAGGTTGGTTGCACACCATGTAAGGCTATATATATGTACCCATATGATAAATGAAAGCTTAGTTCATTTCTGCCTCAAACTTTCAGCCAACTCAAAACAGGTTCAGTTCAGCCAACGCTGAACTTTAGCCTGCGTGCAAAGGCGTGTGAGAGGAGAGGGGCAGAGAGAGCTCCTCGCTCTTCTTCTACCTTGGTTCAAGGGAGAAGGGAGAGAGTAGTGAGCAGGGTCCGCTCACCTTGGTTGCCGGTATAGCGACTAACAAGTGGTATCGGAGTCGCATAACGCCGCCGCAGCCCCGCCGCTAAGCGATGGCGGGCGGTGAAGATTCCCCGACATCCGGTGGCAAGAAGACGGAGGTGTCCGGGATGGAGACGGCCTCGGGGTCTTCGAAGGAGGTGGTGATCCGAACGGTGCGAGAGGTGAGTGGGCTGGACTGGCCATAACTCACCCGCACCAACCACGGCGAGTGGTCGGTGTTGATGAAGTGGAAGCTCGAGCTCGCAAGCTCACGACTGCCGTGGAGAAGGGCACCGACAACGAGGACGACGAGGTCTTGGCCATGGAGGCCCCGCTCGCCCACGCCGCCGGAGTTCCATGAAGCCATCGGAGGCAAGGATACGGCAAAGGAAGCATGGGACATGCTTGCGCGTCGTTCCGCGATCGGCTCGGATCGAGCCAAGAGGGCAAAAAGCGCGCAGTACCGCGGAAGGAATTGACGACATCAAGTTCCGCCACGGTGAGACCGTGGAGGAGTTCGCCGACTCGGCCGCCGGTGAGCCACCGCGACGCTCGGGAAGAAGGTGGATGAGGAAGATGTGGTGCGCAAGCCGCTTCGTGTTGCGCCGGCCAGTACAGCCCGGATGGCTTCACCATCGAGACCACTCGGACTGGACAAGGTCTCGCTTGAGGACGTGGTTGGGCGACTACGGCTGTCGGAGGGACGGCTCGACACACGCCGCCTCGGCGCGTAAGGAGGAGGGCGGCAAGGCCGCCGTCACGTAGGAGGAATGGGTCGCGCGATGAAGGGAAGCGCGGTCCGGGAAGGTTCCTCCGGCCGCGGTGGCAATGCCGCCGGCGACAAAGGGCGCGGAAAGCCCAAGGCCAAGGGAAGAAAAAAGGCCTCGACCTCAACGCCGCCGCAAGTGCGGCAAGACGGGCACCGGGCAAAGGAGTGCCGACGCCGCGAAGCCGGAGAAGAAGGAGGAGGCGCATCCGGGGCGGAGGAGAGCGACGATGAGCACGCTGGCCGCTCATGGCTTCTACCGCGGTTGCGGTGAAGCGCAGGGAGGCGCAGGCGAGGAGTTGCGCCCACGGGATCCGGTCCACCTCGGCGAGCCACGAGCTGAAGTCCACCTCGGCACGAGAGGGAATGAAGCAGCGAGGTGGTGGTTCCCGGACTCGGAGCCGCAATCACATGATGGGCTCAGGATCGCCTTCTCAGAGCTCGACGCCGGCTTCACCGGCAGGTCAAGTTCGGCGACGGCATCGCGGGTGGACATCCGCGGTCGAGGGAACCGTCGTCTTCGAGGTGCAAGAACGGGAGGGCGTGCGTTGACGGAGGTCTACTTCATTCCCCAAGCTGGCGCTCGAGCATCGCCGCCTTGGGGCAATTTGGATGAGCGCTGGTCGGAGGTGCCGATCCGCGATTTGCCAGCGTGTTGCGGATTCGGGATCGGAACGGCGTCTCTCGCCAAGGTCACGCTCCCGCAACCGGCTCTACCTTCTGGACTGAAGGTGGAGCATCCATCTGCTCGGGCGGCCTTGAAGCGGGGAGGAGCCCGGCTCGGCACGCGGCCTACGGCCACCCGAGCTTCGACGCTCTGGGCGATTTGGAGAAGATGGTGCGGGCCTACCGCGATCGACCACCCCGGCATGTGGCGGTGCACGCCGGGCGGGGGCGGAGGCCGCCTTTCCCAAAAGGCGAAATTTCGCAGCGCAGTAGAAGCTCGATTTTAGTCCACGGGGACCTTGCGGGCCCATTTCACCGCCGACACACGGCGGGAGGAGGTATTTCCTCCTCTCCAGACGACTCGCGATCGCTACATGTGGGCTGCGGCTCGACGAGCAAGAGCGACGCAATGGAGGCCATCAAGCACTTCAAGGCGGGCGAGGCGGAGTCGGGAAGCGGCTGCGAGTGCCGCGGATCGATCGCGGCGCGAATTCACGGCGGTGGAGTTCGCCCGAAGTGCTACCGCCCGAGGAAGGAGTGGGCCGCCACCTCACGCGCCTTACCGCCAAACGCAATAAGCGGCGCGTGGTGGAGCGCCGGAATCGTACCATTGTGGGTATGACAAGGTCCATGATGAAGGCGAAGGGATGCCGCGAGATGTTAGGGGGTGAGGCGGTCACCACCGCCGTGTTCATCTCAACCGATCGCCGACCAAGGCCCTGAAAGGGGATGACGCCGCACGAGGCGTGGCACGGCGCAAGCCTAATATCTCGCATCTGGCACCTTCGGGCTGCGATCGGCCATGTCAGGCCACAAGCCGCGCCTCAAGAGGCCGGAGGACGGGGCACCCTCATGGTGTTCCTAGGCTACAGGACGGTCCAAGGCGATCGCCTCTATGATCCCGGCCGGCGGCAAGGTGGCGTGTCCCGAGACGTCATCTTCGACGGCAGGCGGCGTCGTGGAACCGGGACGGCCGAAAGCGTGGGAAGAGCAAGGCGGCGAGCTCGCGACTCGTTTGTCGTGGAGCGGTTGGTGATCCATGGCCACACGGCGAGGGGGTGAAGCGCCGGCGGGCCGAGGAAGCTCAGGCGGAGGAGCTGCGACGGCAGAGGTGGTGGAGCCATCGAAGTCCCGGCCGGGGCGGGGTTCCCCGTTCGGCCGGGGACAATGGTGGAGCGGTCCATGTTCGCCGCCACAGCGAGGGGACACCGGCGCAACAACGATCGAGGCACGCCACCCCACCTCCAACGCCTCTCGGAGTTCGTGGACGATTCCACGAAGGGGAGGAGGGTGCGATTCCGCCGCATGGACAACGCCGTGGGAGATGCGGCGGTGCCCGATCGGGCGGCGCTGATTTTCGACGACGATCCCACTCGCCGATGAGTGCGGGAGGAGCCGCCACGTTTGCCGCCGCGGGCGCGACGCCGGGCGAAGGGCGGAAGGCGATGCTGGAGGAGATGCAGCGCGATCGAGGTCAATAAGACTGGAGTTGGTCGATCCGCCGGGGCCGCCGGCCGATCGGACTCAAGTGGGTCTTCAAAGGTCAAGCGTGACGGCGTGGTGCGTGGTGAAGCACAAGGCGGCTCGCGTGGCACGCCGCCGCTCGTGCAGCGCGAGGATCGACTTGAGGAGGTCTTCGCCGCCGGTGGCACGTGATGGAGTCGGTGCGGCTCCTCCTCGCGCTTGCGTGGCCAAAGATCGGCAAGTCCATCACCTCGATGTCAAGTTCGCCTTCCTCAACGGCGACTTGGCGAGAGGCCGATCTTCGTCAAAGCGGCGCCGGGCCGTCGTCAAGGGAGCGAGCACAAGGTGCTACGATCGCGCAAAGGCGCCGACGGGCTACGCCCAGTTCGCGTGGGCGGAATGCCAAGCTTGACGCCACCATGACGGAGCTTGGGTTCACGCGGTGTGCCACGGGCATGCCCCGTTACACCCGCCGACGGGGGAAGGAGCATCATCGTCGGGGTGTACGTGGACGACCTCATCGTCACCGGGGCACGCCGGCGCAGACATCGCCCGGCTTTAAGGAGGAAATGGCCGCCGGGTTCGGGATGAGCGACCTAGGCGTCTTTGTCCTACTACCTCGGCATCGAGGTGAAGCAGGTGAGGACGCCATCGAGGCTTGGGCGCCGCGGGCTTACGCGCAAAAGCCGCCGAGCGAGGCGCAGGCATGGCGGGCCGCAAGGCGGTGGCGACGCCGATGGAGGAGCGCATCAAGCTCTCAAAGGAGAGCACAACGGCGAAGGTGGACGCGACGCTCACCGGAGTATCGTCGGCGGCGACTTGGCTCACACACACGCGACCCGACATCGCGTTTGCGGTCGGTTATGTGAGCCGGTTCATGGAGGATCCGGGGAGGATCGGACGGCGGTCCAGCGCTTCTCCGCCACGCCCAGGGGACGGTGGAGATGGGGATCGTCTTTCCCAAAGCGTGGCAGGGCCGCAGGCTGACGGCGTTCAGCGGCGCCGCGCTAAGGCCAGGATGGTGAGTCGAGGCTCCGCGGCGTTCGACGCGGACATGGCGGCGATATGGATGGGCGGCGGAGCACGGGCGGCGCAGCCGTCTTCCTTTGAGCCGACGCCGCGCCGCGGCGCCGGCGAAGATGGTGGCCTTGTCGCGGCGCGCGGCGTAGTACGCGGGTGCGCGCTACCGCGGCATGCCAGTGGTTCGCCGCGCCGATCGCGGTGAGCTTATCGGCGTTGAGGTCGCCCACCGCGCTCAAGGTGGACAACCACCGACCATTGCAGCAAGAACCCTGCTCCACGACAGAGTGGGCACATCGACGTGGAAGTTCCATTTCCTTCGATTGTGTCGATGGAGGACAGCTTGTCATCGAGTTCGCCGAGACCGGCGACAACTCGCCGACATCCTCACAAAGTCACTCGGGCGCCGAGGTTCATGGAGCTTAGAGGTTTGATTGGCATGGTGGAGATCAAGGGCTAAACGGCAGGATTAGGGGAAGAATATTAGAAGTAATCCTTGTGTTTAGTGCTAGTATTAGTAGAATACTAGAAGTATCTAGTTGCCGCTGGTGCAACAAGTAGTCAAAGCCAAGTTTTTCTTGGCTTATAAGTAGAGTTAGTCAATTCAGCTTTTGCTAACGGTGTATGACAGCGATTAGTTGGTGTAAACAGCCGTGTAACAGGCTGTGTAGTAGCCGTTTGACAAAGCATGTAGCAAGAGACAAGTTAGTTTTGCTAGTTGCTAGGTTGGTTGCACACCATGTAAGGCTATATATATGTACCCATATGATAAATGAAAGCTTAGTTCATTTCTGCCTCAAACTTTCAGCCAACTCAAAACAGGTTCAGTTCAGCCAACGCTGAACTTTAGCCTCGGGCAAAGGCGTGTGAGAGAGGAGAGGGCAGAGAGAGCTCCTGCTCTTCTTCTACCTTGGTTCAAGGGAGAAGGGAGAGA